>JADRCH010007283.1:0-18999 GCA_019843965.1 Rhynchomys soricoides
GTAGCAGCAGGAGTCTATTACCACCAAAGACCAGGTGGATATTCCTGATCCGGACTTCATTCTGGGGACAGTTTGATGTCTGAGGGCTGTGCAGAACCCACCCCTTGCCTTGCATTGTAGGAGAGCTGGCCCTGTGGTCATGAGAGCAGGAGGGCTGTCTGTGCCTCTTACCTGCTGCAGTGCTCTGGAGAGTAGGTCCTGCAACTCTCCTGGACAGCACAGTAGAGCTGGCCTTAGTGACAGGGGCATGGATGGGCTAATGTGTGTATGGGAGCATTGAGGTTCCGGTATTAATACTGTACCAGATGTCAGAGGCCCCATACCAGACCAAATGACTCATTACAGTGAACATTTGCAAGCAAAGAAATGTAGAGAAAATGGTATGCTGAGTAATACAGTGTGACACACTTTAGCTTACACAAGATTTTTTTCTGTTGGGGAGGAGGCTGCAAGGGTGCAGGGCAGGAGTGGGAGATGAGTGGGATTAGGGTGCATGATGTGAAATTCACACATAACTAATACAAAGTTCTTTTTTTAAAGAAGAAACTATACAGTCAGAAATTACTAAATTTGCATAATAGCTAACTACATTCTAAATCTTATCTTTATACTCATAGATAAGTATAACTACCCTTCTCATCAAAGAAGCCTCTTTTTATAGCAAATGGAAACCATCACAGTAATCCACAAGTGGACAAAATGCATAGATCAACAGATCATGTGGAGCCTAGCCCCAACAGACACATCTACATCATAGCTCTTGCATCAGTTGCTCAAAGAACATCTAAGGAAAGTGGGTGGAAAGATTGCAAAAGCCATAACACCTGGAAGTGAGACAGTGTATCCTAGAAATGGCTACACAAACAAGACTGGAGAACAATGACAATAACAATTGACATGCTAATGTGGAAATTTTTGAAAGATCCCACCCCTAGACAAAGAATTACAATTACTGACTGCCTGGAGAAGAGGTAAACCCCCTTTATTAGCTATCCAATGAGATATTGTCAGCCCTGAAACTGTGTACTGACAAACAACAAAAACAATCTCAGCAGGTTGTAATAATGTATTTGTGTATACGTATACTTACACATATGTATGTATGTAACAGTAATAAAGGAAAAGAGGTTATTAAGTTGTTGGGGCATGGAAGTGCAGCTGGGAGGGGTGGGGGGAGGAAAGGCGAATGTTATGTAGTCCTATTTTAATTAAAAGATATTTGGAAAGCATTCATAAAAATGATTACAATCCAGATGTTTTAAAGATAGGACTACCCAACAGAAGTTTTAAATAATAGCTATATATGGCTATTGAGTACTTAAAATGTGTTTAGTATGACCCAGAAGCCAATTTGTTTTACTAAATTGAATTTGCGTAGCCACTTGTGACTAATGTCCACTGCACCAAATAACACCATCTCAGACTATTAAAGCTTTAAATCAGAAAAAAGTAACTAAGCATTCTGTCTTAGTCAGGGTTTCTATTCCTGCACAAACATCATGACAAAGATGCAAGTTGGGGAGGAAAGGGTTTATTCAGCTTACACTTCCATGCTGCTGTTGATCACAAAAGGAAGTCAGGACTGGAACTCAAGCACGTCAAGGAGCAGGAGCTGATGCAGAGGCCATGGAGGAACGCTGCTTACTGGCTTGCTTCTCCCGGCTTGCTCAGCTTGCTCTCTAATAGAACCCAAGACTACCAGCCCACAGATGGTACCACTCACAAGGGGCCCTCCCCCCTTGATCACTAATTGAGAAAATACCTTACCGCTGGATCTCATGGAGGCATTTTCTCAACTGAAACTTCCTTTCTCTGTGATAACTCTAGCTTGTGTCAAGTTGACACACAAAACTAGCCAGTACACATTCAGATATCATTTGGAAGTTCTTTGTAAAGGAGTAACATTGACTTAGCTTACATCTGATTTTAATTCAATTAATTCTTATAATTCACTTACATTTGTTTAGACTGCAGGGACATCTTACGCTCTTTTAGGCGACCTCTAATATTTTCAAATTTACATAGGAGCTTTGCAATTTGTGCAATGCCCATATGAATGATTTTAGAATCTGATGAAATATCTGTTTGTAAAGGAGTTTGGTCTTTTCCCACCTGAAGCAACAAAATTAATCAGTTACTAAATACGCATTTTGATCTCATGCCTTAAGACCATTTCATTATTTTCTTTATCAATTTGAATAAGTTTATCAAATCAGAATAACTCTGAACAATCCCTGTAGTTTCCTTGAAAACTATTCTTTAATGATTAAAGGAATACATATATTCTCTCTGAAAGCAGAATTGAAAGTCCTTGAAGACAGAGACCAGTTATTCTCAGTCTTATTTTTAAAGTATTTGAAAATCCAAACTGCAAAGATATCATTAAAGAACAGAATAAATTTTGAAAAAATCAATATAATTTTGTCTGCTTATATTATGGATAATTTTTAAATATAGGAGAAATTTTAAGTTGATAAATTCCCACCACTTTTATGTAAATTAGAAAAAGAGTGAAATTTACATTATTTGTTAGGAAAAAAATGATCCAATAAATATGTTCTTACTGGACTCGTACAGAAAACTCATTTGCAAATTACTGATAAATATTTTGCTACCAACTATTTTTCAACCTAAATCAAATGTTGTTTTATAATCAATAGTTATTGAAACATTTGATTTATACATACTTGAAACTGATTTTCAAATGGGTCAAATACTTACTAATATAATTAACAGTTAAGGAGTTATATTTTACCTCTTCCATTTGATTGACTTGTTGCTGAAACCACTTCATGAAAAAAAGATAAGGAGAAAGTTAATACACAGGTGTCTGTGACCCTGTATCTGCCAAGCACCATTCCTGACTCACATGCGTCACACAGGGTTCAGAAGGGGGTAGTGTAACATACAACTGCAAGATAAACTTTAAAATGTCTAGCAGCAACCAGGGAACGCTGCAATTTCAAAACATAGATCATCTTTGCGTAATATGCATTCTTCTCTTTACTTTTAGTTACTTTAAGCTGCAATGAATTGAAACACATACCTTGAAAAGAGACTCCAAAATCTGGAAAACAAAGTTTTAGATAGTATATTTAAAGATAAAATAAGTATCATGAAACATTTACAATCTTCAAAAATGAATTTGCTAAAATTACTATGATTTATATTGCTAAAGCAAATACAAATCTGTAGTTCCAAAGTTATAATAGCTTTGTGGTTATGATGTTTAGTCCATTTTAAATATGCAACTAGATCCAGAATAAAAAAATTGATTTTCACTCCATAGAACTATATTGGAAAATCACCAAATTATTTACATCTAATACATTGTTCATAAAGTTAAGTTTCCAGAAGAGAGCCATGCCTGTGTTTTATGTTCAACAAGAGGTGATTAACTGATTGAAACACAAATGATAGTGGAGATGTGCAATTTCAGAGGGAAATCACCTTGGGCTATCTCAGCCTTCAAATAGCCATTTATTGTCAACTTCTGTGTGACCTAATATTCTTATGACTATTAGACCAATCAGTTTCCAACATACAGACAAGATCCATAAATTCCATCAACTGAAAAGCTAAGAATATATCAGTTAGCATCTGTGGGTGACAGTAGAGATCTCCCCACTGTGCCATAATTTGCCTACTGGATGTTCCCAGAAGAGTATTTGAAAAATGCTTGATTTATAACTTTCTTTGTGCTGTTAGTATAAAAAGTTCATGATTAATTCCAAGACAGTTTTTTTTAGGTCAATATAAATATTGGTTTCCTGGTTTTTTTTTTTCTTTCTATGTTTGTCTTTTGTATACAAGAAGGCTACTAATTTTTGTTTCTAAATTTGTGTCCATTTATTTTGCTGAATATATTTATGAGTAGAGGTTTTTGTGGAATGTGTGGGGTCTTTTATATAGAGAACTGTATCATCTGCAAATAAGGATATTTTGACTTCTTCCTTCCCTGGGCTACTGAATCAGATATTTAGTGGGGCCAACAATCAGCTGGTGACTTTATGTGACTGCTTTTCATGCTGAAGTCTGAGTTGAGCTAAAATGTCCTTAATGGAACAGGAGCTTAAAGCAACTACATGCTTCTTGGAGAGAGGGTTGAATGATTATCCTAATTACTATTACATTGTGTGACAAAACATCATGAAGAAGACAACTTATCAAAGAAAGGGTTAGAGTCCATGATGGAACAAAGGCATTGTGTTAGGAACAACCTAGGGCTTACTTCTTCATCTGAAAGCAACAAGAAGAGAAAGCACACTAAGAATGGCCTACTTTTTGGTGTGTGTGTGTGTGAATCTTGTATATCTGAATGACTGGCAACCAGGATGTTTCTTTATTTATACAGATTCCACAAAAAAGGCAAAGTTAATATTTCAAAAGAAATATAGACCATATCATTTTGTCCCCGGACAAATGTTACAAGTACAGAGAGAACAGGTATTATCATACTCAAATCAGTTTAGGCTACATGAGCGTTTATGACATATGACATTCTGTTCTTCAGGAAAGTGAACCATTAAACAGAAAAACATCTGAGTCAGTCTAGGTGAGTTCCCAAACCTTGAACACTACACAGTGATTAAGGTATAGCTTACAAGTTAGCCTGGATTAAAAGTTAGAAAACTCTCTCAGGCTGCAGGCTAGCCTGTTCTATTCATTTGTCTTCTCTATGTCTTTTAGTTAAAAGACTTCATCATAACTTAATGTGAGCCAGTTTGTTTATGATTGGTAAATTCTTATCTTTCTTTGTTGCTCTTTCCTTCCTTCCTTCCTTCCTCCCTTCCTTCCTTCCTTCTTTCCTTCCTTAGGAGTCTTTAATCAAAGCCGTGCATGAGATGTCTTTACTCCTGCATCTTCTCGATCATTTCTTCCTTGTATTTGCCCTTCTCCTTTCCTACTTGCTGAGACTTGGCTTTCCTCTCCAGGATCTTCTTGCAGTCCTTGTCCAGCTTTAGCTTGGTGATAACCTCCTTGCTGGGGTGGATGTCCACACGGATAGTTGTGCCATTAGCCTTCTCTCACTGTACTCGTTCAAAGTAGACGATGTATTTCTTTCTGTACACTTGGACCACCTTGCCAATCTACTGGCCTTTGTAGTGTCCCCGAACAACCTGAGCTTCATCATCCTTTTGAATGGGCATAGATAGAACATTATACTTCTGTCTCAGTTCTTTAGAAAGAGGGGAAGACATGATCTATTTCTGAATGTGAGAAGGTACCTTAAAATGCAGTTTGCGGTTCTTGCCTCGGTCAGAAGTCACAAAGGGACTGAACTTCATTTTGGCAGCTGTGATCTGATGGCCGCAAAAGGAAAGAGATCTCCTTATATTTTTTTATATTAATTTTATATCATTGATATATATTATCAAAGGTTGTTGTAGGCAAACTAACTTTGTTATTAAGTTTTTATTTTCTGGGGCAATGTCCTGTAGACTGCATATAGGAGGAAGCCTGTAATTTGAGCTGTTGCCTACTCTGTTGTTTCTGAGTTTGCTTAGGTGTGCCAAGAGAACTCTGGGGCAATCCAACTTTTTTGTCCATTTCACAATCTCCATGGCAAGGAAGATTATCGAGGCCAGATAAGGTTACTTCATTGAAAGCAGAAGTAATTTTCTGGCGAAAAGACATAAATGAATCATAATGTAAAAAGTTCCCCACCTATGCAACACATAGAGATCAGAAACCCACAGTTAGAGACAGCACAGTGGCAAAGACAGCATCCGACTCCTCTTTACTGGACTGTGTCAAACAGTTTCATGGCTCTTGATGATTTTCACTAGTCATGGCTGTGCCAGCAGTACATCAACAAACCCCTAACTGGGTTATAAATACTTATTAAAAATAATATATAATATAAATAAATACTTATTCCTTATTTTTCTTCGAAACAGAGTTACTGAGGTTGGAATTTAATGTACAAGCAATTCAATCAATTCTTTATTATTATATGTATGTGTGCATGCGTGGGTACACACATGGAAACAAGCACATGGAGACTAGAATTCAGGAATTACAAGAGCCAGCCATCCTACCCGTCTTGATTTTTCTTTAATGTGTATGAGTGCTTTGCCTGTGTCTTAGAGTTTTGTTGTTGTTGTTGTTTTTGTTTTCTGGGAAGAGACAACGTGACCATGGCAACTCTTATGAAAACATTTAATTGGGGCTGGATTACGGTTTCAGAGGTTCAGTTCATTATCTTCATGCCAGGAAGCATTGTGGCATGCAAGTAGATGTGGTGCTGGAGATGGAGCCGAGACTTCTATATCTTGATCCACAAGCAGCATGAAGAAACTGAAACACTAGGCCTAGCTTGAGCATCTGAGACCTCAAAGCCTGCCCCAGTGACACACTTCCTCCAACAAGGCCATATCTACTCCAACAAGGCCACACCTCCTACTAGTGCACCTCCCTGTGAACCTATGGGAGAAATTTCTATTCAGACCACCATATTGCACTCCTTGGCCCCCATGGGCTTGTAGCCATACCATAATGCAAAGTGCATTTAGTTCAACTTCAAAATCCCAATAGTCTGTAACAGTCTCAAACTTGTTTAAAAACCCAAAGTTCAGAGTCTCTTAACTGTAATCTCCTGTAAAAATCAAAAGCAGAAAGCAGATCACATACTTCAAATACACAATAGCACAGGATATACACTACCATTCCAAAAGGGAGAAAGGGGAGCATAGTGAGGAAATATTGGACCAAAGCAAGACTGAAAACCAGATGGAAAAACTCCACACTCTGCATCTCCATGTCTGATGCCAAAGTGCTCTTCAGATCTCCAATTCTTTCAGCTCCAATTCTTTCTCCAATTCTTTTGGCTACAGCAAACTTCTCTCTCTTGGGCAGACTTTACTCCCTGTTAGCAGCTTTCCTTATCAGGTATCCCAAGACTGTGGTATCTCTAACATCTTGGAGTCTCCAAGGCAATCCAGGCTTTGCCTTCACAGCTTCACACAATGGCCTCTCTAGGCCTCCATGCAGAGACACCCATGATATATGCCTGGCCTCAGCAGCTTCCCTTGGCTTCAGAGGGAGATTCCATAACCCCTTTCTTCTATCCTTGACTCTAAAGCCAGAACCGTGTGACTGAAGCTACCAAGTTATGCTGCTTGCTGAAGCTGGGACATGGTCCCCTTGTTCAGTGACATCTTCTAGTTTTTTAAGCTTCATAGCCACCCCTGTGACATACTTTCTACAACAGGGTCATACCTCCCAAACAATTTCACCAACTGGGGACCAATTTTTTAGTCATGGCTTCTATTGGAGCCACTGTCATTTAACCTATGGCCCTCAAAGATGTATGTTCATACCATAATTCAATATGCATTTATTTTTAAGTCTCAACACTGTTTAAAAGTCCATCATTCAGAATCTGTTGTGAGACTCAGGTCAATCACTTAACTATAAAATCAAAATACAAATTACATACTTTCAACATACAATGGAACAAAATATACATTACCATTCCAAAAGGAAGGAATCCAGTCACAGTGAGGAAACACTTGACCAAAGCAAGACAGAAACACAGATGGGCCAAGTCCAACTCCTGTAGCTGAGCTGTGTTTGAGGTCAGAGGGTTTAGCTGGCTCTAGAATTACAGCTCTGCTTCCTACAAGATATATGTCTCTCTCTTGTGATGTTCCAATCCACATGATAGCTCTCCTCAGCAGACAGCCTAGGGCTCTGACCCCTCTAACATCTTGGAGTCTCCAACACAATCCAGGCTTCACTTTCATTCACACAGCAGACTCTTGGAGCCTCTTGGCCTTTCAGGGCCTTTACACAAGGACTGCCCTGACATAGCATACAGCTTCAGCTTTAGCAGCTTTCCTTAACCTTGGAGTAAGAGCCTACACAACTTTACTCATGCATTCTTCATGACTCTAAAGCCAGAACAACAATGGGTGATGCTGTCAAGTTCAGCTGCCTGCTTGGGGACAGAGTCTAACCCCTTGAATCATGATTACAGCAATTTTTGTCTGCTGTTTTTTAGGAACAGAAGATGTCTTAATCTTTTTTTCTTTCACTGGAGAAAGGAAGTTAAGCTGGGTATGGTCTTGCCCTGAGAGCACCTCAGGCCTCTCCTCAATCTCATCTCTTTCAGTAGAGACTTTGCCTTTGGCATTTAATTTTCTGGTGCATTTTTTTTTCTCTTAAAACATTTTGTACTGTTTTCTGCCCTATTTGCTCTTTTTCATTGTACACCTGCATAAAAGGGATTACTAGGAATCATGGGGCAGAGTCAATAGTAGGGTGCCTTGCAATTTCCTCTATTAAAGAATTTTAACATAGCCTCAGGGAAAATTTCAGCACATCGGCAGAAAGCAGTTGTATTCTTTGTCAAAATGTCATAGGAATGGTCTCTAATCCAGTGGCTAAAACCACTTGAGCAGGGCCACTACAGTCTGCATGGATCCAGTCTTCCAAGCATCTACTAAGCTCCACTTTCAGTATACAACTGTGCTCTGAGTCCAAAGTCCAATAAATTTTCCACTTTTCTTCAAAATACCATAGCAATAGCCTACTTCCTGATACCACCTACTTTATTTACATTTCAAATGTTTCCTCCCTTTCAGATCTCCCTTTTGGAACTTCCCTATCTCCTCCCCCCTCCACTTGCCTCTGTGGGGATATTCCTATACCCACCCACTCTTGTCTTCCCTCCTTGGAATTCTCCTTTACTGGGGCATCTAACAACCTCAGGCTCAAAGGCCTCTCCTCCCCCTGATGGCTAACAAGACCCTCCTTTGCTACATATGTGGCCAGCACCATGGGTCCCTCCATGTGTATTCTTTGGTTGATGATCCAATCTCCGGGAGCATTGGGAGGTCAGGCCAGTGGACACTGTTGCTCCCTCCATGTGGCTGCCAACTCCCTCAGCTCCTTCAGTCCTTTCTCCAACTCCTCCATCTGGGACCTCACCCTCAACCCAATGGTTGCTGTGAAGTGACTCTTGAGTATTCCGAATTTTTGGGCTAATAACCACTTATCAGTGAGTACATACCATGTTTATTCTTTTGTGACTGAGTTACCTCGCTCAGGATGATATTTTCAAGTTCCATCCATTTGCCTAAGAATTTCATGAAGTCATTGTTTTTAATAGCTGAGTAGTATTCCATTGTGTAAATGTACCACATTTTCTGTATCCATTCCTCTGTTGAGGGGCATCTGGGTTGTTTCCAGCTTCTGACTATTATAAATATGGCTACTATGAACATAGAGGAGCATGTGTCTTTATTACACATTGGAGCATCTTCTGAGTATATGCCCAGGAGTGGAATAGCTGGGTCCTCAGGTAGTATTATGTTCATTTTTCTGAGGGTGTATCAAACTGATTTCCAGAGCGGTTGTATCAGCTTGCAATTCCACCAGCAATGGAGGAGTGTTCCACTTTCTCCACATCCTCGCCAACATCTGCTGTCACCTGAGGTTTTGATCTTAGCCCTTCTGACTGGTGTGAGGTGGAATCTCAGAGTTTTGATTTGCATTTACCTGATGACTAAGGATGTTGAACATTTCTTTAGGTGGTTTTCAGCCCTTCAAGTTTCCACAGTTGCAAATTCTCTGTTTAGCTCTCTTCCCCCATTTTTGATAGGGTTATTTGGATCTCTGGAGTCTAACTTCTTGAGTTCTTTGTATATATTGGATATTAGCCCTCTATCAGACATAGGATTGGTAAAGATCTTTTCCCAATCTGTTGGTTGCTGTTTTGTCCTGTTTTCAGCGTCCTTTGCCTTACAGAAGCTTTGCAATTTTATGAGGCCCCATCTGTTGATTCTTGATCTTAGAGCAAAAGCCATTGGTGTTCTGTCCAGGAACTTTTCCCCTGTGCCCATGTGTTTGAGACTTTTCCCCACTTTCTCTTCTATTAGATTCAGTGTATCTGGTTTTATGTGGAGGTCTTTGATCCACTTGGACTTGACCTTTGTACAGGGAGATAGGAATGGATCAATTTGAATTCTTCAACATGTAGATTGCCAGTTGAACCAGCACTGTTTGTTGAAAATGCTGTCTTTTTTGTTTGTTTGTTTGTTTTGTTTTGTTTTTTTGTTTTTTGTTTTGTTTTCAAGACAGAGTTTCTCTGGCTGTCCTGGAACTCAGTCTGTAGACCAGGCTGGCCTCGAACTCAGAAATCCACCTGCCTCTGCCTCCTGAGTGCTGGGATTAAAGGCGTGTGCCACCACTGTCCAGCTGATGCTGTCTTTTTTCCACTGGATGGTTTTAGCCCCTTTGTCAAAGATTAAGTGACGATAAGCATGTGGGTTCATTTCTGGGTCTTTGATTCTATTCCATTGATCTACCCGCCTGTCACTGTACCAATACCATGCAGTTTTTTAAAAATCACTACTGCTCTGTAGTACAGCTTGAGACCAGGGAGGTTGATTTCCCCAGAACTCCTTTTATTGTTGAGCATAGATTTTGCTATCCTGGGTTTTTTGTTATTCCATATGAATTTGAGAATTGCTCTTTCTAGGTCTATGAAGAATTGAGTTGGGATTTTGATGGGGATAGCATTTAATTTGTGTATTGCTTTCAGCAGGATGGCAATTTTAACTATATAAATCCTGCCGATCCATGAGCATGGGAGATCTCTCCATCTTCTGAGGTCTTCTTCGATTTCTTTCTTCAGAGACTTGAAGTTCTTGTCATACAGATCTTTCACTTGTTTGGTTAGAGTCACACCAAGATATTTTATATTGTTTGTGACAATTGTGAAGGGTGTCATTTCCCTAATTTCTTTCTCAGCCTGTTTATCCTTCAAGTATAGGAAGGTTACTGATTTGCTTGAGTTAATTTTGTATCTGGTCACTTTGCTGAAGTTGTTTTTCAGCTGTAGTAGATCTCTGGTGGATTTTTTGGGGTCACTTAAGTATACCATCATATCATCTGCAAATAGTGATATTTTGATTTCTCCCTTTCCAATTTGTATATCTTTGACCTCCTTTTGTGTGACAACAGTTTTAAATATGGTGTCTTCATTAAATCCCTCCCTTCAGAGCTCAGGGTACCCCACAGAAGAAGAGGTGGCAAGAGTACAAGAGCCAGAAAGAATGGAGAACACCAGGAAAACACGGCCCTCTGAATCAATTGGCAAGGGGCATAGGAACTCATAGAGACTGAAACATCAGGCACAGGGCCTGCACAGGCAGATCTGCTGCATATATGTTATAACTTTCTGTTTACTATTTTTATGGGACTCCTGAATATATGAACAAGAGGCTCTCTGATATTTGTGCCATCTCTTTGAGGCTTTTCCTTCTTTTGATTTGCCTTGTTCAACTTGATTGTGACAGATTTTATTTTATTTTATTATGTTTTGATGTTATCTCTTAGTTCTGTTACTTTCTAATGAGAAACAGGGAGTGTATCTATATGGAAGGGGAAGTGGGGAGAAACTGGGATGGGTAGAGGCTGCATAAACTGTATCAGGATATATTGTATGAGAAAATAATCTATTATCACTAAAAGAATAAAAACAGAGAGGGGGGAAAGGAATCAGAGTTCTTGCACATTATACTTTATTTAACTTTCATCTCTGCCTCTTTAAAGGAATGGTGGCAAAGCACTGAATATAAAAAGAAGAATTTGTAGGGAAAAGATGCAAATGGGTTGCCTGGAGCATGTGGAAGCATTCAGCTTTCCAGTCACAATGATGAAATGCTTTGGGTTATTCTGAGGTGGAGCCCTCACAGCATTGTATTGTTAGGATTTGAGAATTGCTAAAGTAGGATCCCATACTCAAATAGTATGTAAGAACAATAAAGCATTTATTCTGCAGAAACAATCACCACCACTTCAAAATGGTGACCCAGACAAAGACACTCAGGTCTCTTTTGAATAATAAGACTACTGTTAAATCCTTTCTGATGTCAAAACTGTGATGGCAACTATGCCAGTCTTCAAGTGTCATGAGTTAATTGCTTCTGAGACAGCCAACAGGCATCTAAAACTTAGAGCATATTTCATGAGGTTGTAAAAGCATTAACCAAAAGCCATAAAAAGGAAACTAAGAATTTACTACAGGTGGAAGGACAGAAGATAAGATATTGACTGGGTTTATCTACACAAAACTTCAGGGATAACTTGGTTATGTTCTTTAACTCTCCATGAACCTATAGAGCTAGTGACAGATGATGAACATTTAGCTAGATAGTTACTCTTAGTGGATTCACATGTATACATTCTCTGTCATAAACCTCTTACTCAATTTATGACCTGAATTTATGTGCAAACCTGTGCTAAACTTTTTCCTATATGATCATGCACTCTGAAAGAAGTTTAAGTGCTGAGGACAAAGAGCAGAGACAGGCTTCCCTCCGTTTTTTCTTCCTGAGACTTCAGCTAGCAGGCTGGGAGTTAGAGCTGTGCAGTTCCTGCAGAGATAGAACATAGGCTACTTAACTTAATCCCTCTCTGTTTTACTATGAGGGGCTAAATGCCCGAGACAGCAGCTTCTAGCCTCAGAACAACTCAAGACACACAGGTCAGCTACAAAAGCAAAGTTACTTAGACTTAGGTAAAAATTTCATTATTACATTGTTAGGGTTAGGTCATCTAAAACTTCACTGATGGGTGCCAGGATGCCCAAGATGGACTGCCTTCCTGCTTCATAAATAGTTAATCACAGGATGTGCTGTCCAGTACAGATGGTCTATTCTGAGATAAGATATCTCCCATTCACGTGGCTATCATCAGGCTCTTCCTAAGGTGGGAGATTTTATTATCTTGCTCCTGGACTTTGGGGACTGCTGCTGAACAGATGGCTTATGGCCTAGTTCCTGAGTGGAGACAAAATAGGATGAATAGACCCCTTCAGTAAATGTAGTAAATCTCCCCCACTTTTTTGCTCTGAAGTGGTTATCTTAACAGTTATCTGAATTTCAACCAATATTAGTAATTATTATTTTCCCCAAGATAATATTTTTATTAATTATTTGGGAATTACATATAATATACCCCATCACACCTGTTTCCCATCTCTTCCAGGCCTACTTTCTCACTCTTGTGCCCCACTCATCCACTAAAAAGAAAAAAGAAAAAAAAAAGAAAAGAAAAAACGTTTTTTTTTTTAAGTTGAAAAACTTGCTATCTTATTCTATAATACTCTTTCATTGTAAAGACTTTCATTATTCAATTAAATAATTTCAACAATTATCTTTGAATTCGATTTATGTGTTTTCCACATATATGTATTTCAAGATATGATTTAAGCACTTTTAAGACTTTGCTTTCAAAATCTATGTTGTTACAAATTGAAAGCTTTAGAACATGAAAGAATAGCATTAAAAAGTAAATAAACACCAATAGAATGAACATAGTGTAACTTTAGCTTTAGAATTATCATCTAATTAGATTGAAAAAGGCCTTATAATTTCAGAGAGTTAGACTCTGTGACAGTAGAGTAAAGCCATGGCAGGAAAAAAGCAGGTAGCCTACATCTTGATCCAAAAACAGGAGGCAGAGAAAGCACACTGGTAATGGTAGGATCCTTTTGAAGCTACAAACTTCAAAAGTACCATGGCATTCTTTCTCCAACAAAGGCACACATCCTAATCTTCCCCAAATAGTTGCACTAATTGGACACTAAGTATGATCTATAGGCATAATTTTCATTTAAAGCACCATATGTTTAAAGTTGAATTATCAAAAATGACTTTCTGGAAGTAACGATCTGGAAATGCACAGTGTTTATAAACATTGGGGTTTTTCAACAGGAATGTTTGCAGAGTTATAGAGATACAGGGTACCACCAGAAGTAATGACAATCAATTGAAGGGTTTTATAAAAATGTCTTTCAGCCAATCAGTATATCATTTTTATCTAGTAATGTGTCTTGGTTTAGTAACATTTCCAGGTTTCTAAAAACTACTAAAATGATACAATATATTTTGATATGTTTATGAGTTATTTGTGGTTTTTCTTCTCACTTTTTATGTCATACTTACCTATCTTTCAGTTATTGATACAGATCCATAATAATCATGATAATCTCCTATCAGCTCTAAATGATCCAAATGTTTTGCTTCTATGACTTTTTGTTGCCCTTTTCTCTTTGTGGATTTTTAAAAAAGCAATAGACCCAGGCTTTAATTTTAATGTATTTGAGTTAACCAATATTTCCTAATAAGTCTTATATTTCCTTGTCATTATGATTTCTATTTTGATGACCCTGGAGCTTACCAACTGGCTAGATTGGCTGACCAGCAAGCTCCATGGATCCATCCATCTCCATCCCTCATCCCAGTATTAGGCTTGTAGATGTGCACCAACAAGATTTTATGTGGATGTTGGGGATCCACCTCAGATCCTCACGCTTATGCAACAGGCTGGCACTTTTCCAAAAAAGCCCTCTCTTCATCTTCTGGGTTCTCTGCTTGTTCTACAGATCTATAGTTCCATCTTCATATGGTAAAATATTGTTTGCATTACTGAAAACTTTAAGTTTCGAAATAGTTTTTCTTCAATTAGAAATGAACATAAAATAATGTTAGAAGTATTTAAAAGGGTAAATATTTAATTGGAAAATATAAACAAAAAGTAGTAAGAACATTTGTATCAGATAAAGTAACATGCAAAGCAGAAGCACAAAATAGAAGAATTAGCCATAGAGACAAAACAGTCATAAGAATTATGAAACAGATGACCAGAGGAGGAAAGGGGAGAGAGGGGAAAGGCAAAGACAAATTGAAGTGGAATTTTCTAGTTTCTTTAAAAACTCAGTTGTGTCATGTGATATTTTTCTGGAATCTGTCTTCTGAGAGAGCATGTGAGGTTTTGCTGAAAACAGACACTCGAGAGGGCATGTGATGTTTAGAAAGAATATAAATAGAACCCCCCAAGTGAAAGGATATTCTTGCATTTGCTATCCCAATCAATGCTTTACTGGCCTTTGCTGGTCTTTTCTGGTCCTGACTTTATAGAGAGAAAAGCACCAAAGAACTTCTGTTATTCTGGCTGATTCTGGCCACTTCTGTGGAGCCTTGCTGTTTCTGCTGAATTGTGCTGTTGATATTGATTCCTGTTTAATGTTTGCTATTGGACTAGACTGCTGGTATCTGACAAAGAAGAGTGGAATTGCTTCAAGGAGCTACTTCTAAACAGGTATACAACCCCTTTCCCTAATAATCTTTTTCCCCTACCTTTGTTTGGTGGGATAGAAGGGAGGTTGAAGTGTTTAAGAACAGTAAATGAAGTAAGTTTTGAAAAATCTCTGCCTACAACAAATGATGTCACTTAAACAACATACCAAATGAAGTTGGACATATGTACATATTACAGAATATAAAGTACATGATATTATGTATTATTAACTATATAGTATATATAGAACACACACTAAATGTTGACCTTCACATATAATGATGAGTCTATTATTCAAGTAATGCCAGAAAATATTATACAATAACCAGGTTTAAGCAGTCCAAAATGTCTTGTAAATATAATGGCCATGGTATCTTTTAAAACTTAAGGTATATTTGAAAGAGAAAATTAAGATTTTGTTTAAAATTTTAAAAAGTTTCATTTTTATTTTCTGAGATTTTTCTTGTCTGTATGTTTGTACATACACATTATATGTGTCCCTGCAGAAGAGTGTGCTGGAATTCCTGGAACTAGAGTTACACATGAGTATGAGTGACCATGTACTGCTGAGAACCAAATTTGAGTCTTCTGCAAATACTCTTAACCACTGAGCTGTCTTTCTTGCCACATATTATTTCATTTTTGAACAATTATATATATATATATATATATATATATATATATATATATATACACACATACTAACGTATTGGAAAAAATAATAATATGTAAGGAAAACGAGAGAGTCAACCATAACTGTGCTAATAGTAATTTTTCATACAAGCAATTAGTACTATGATGATTCTTTTTTAAAAAAAAGTTTTTGTTTTTAGATTAACATTAATCATAACATGATTTTCGATAATACAGGAATATTTTATTTATTTATTTATTTTCATACTTTATTTACATTTCAAATGTTTCCCGCTTTACAGATCTCCACTTTGGAACTTCCCTATTCCTTCCCTCTCCCCCTGCCACTATGGGAGTATTCCCTCCCCACCCACTCTCATCTTCCCTCCTTGGCATTCTCCTATACTGGGGGATCTAACACCCTTAGACCCAAGGGCCTCTCCTCCCCCTGATGGCTAACAAGACCCTCCTCTGCTGCATACGTGGCCAGCACCATGGGTCCCTCCATGTGTATTCTTTGGTTGGTGATTCAGTCTCCAGGAGTATCGAGGGGTCAGGCCAGTTGCCACTGTTGCTCCCTCCATGGGTATGCAAACTCCCTCAGATCCTTCAGTCCCTTCTCCAGGATTATTTTAAAGATAAAATAAAATATAGAGATCATATTTGAAAGTACAGTATTGATATTGTATTTAAAGAAAAATCTACAGATATAATTGTTTACATTGAGAATAATGAAAGAAAAAACTGTTTTCTAATATCTTTTGTACTTCACCAAAGGATTGATTCTAGGCTAATATTGCTTACTGGATATCACATCACAGTTTCTACAACCAATCTAAGCTCTCATAGTTTGGACTGGACATGACTTGGAATACATACGTTACGCTCTTCTTTAACTGCATCCTCCAGCTGAGCTGCAAATTGTGAGCAGGACAACAAGAATGAATTCATATCATCACCAACCTTCCAAAAAAGAACCACAAAACAGAGTTACTTTCAATTTTAGACCTAACTTGTATATCCACTTATTTCTTAATCTATTTAACTATATTGGAAAATATTTTGGTTTTGTGTAATTTCTGCTGCTTCAACCTTGGGTGGCAAGAAGCCATGTATCAAATGTTATCCCAGCAAACCCTCCTAGAAATGAAATGTGGATGGACTTATATCCTGAGAGTGATGACACAGTATGTTTTCTGTTTTTTTCTTCTCATCTATACAACTGCAGAGACTCTAGCAGCTCAACCTTATACTACTGATTTTAGGATGGTCTAAAGAAAAGAACAACTGTGTTATAGTGAATAGAATTTGCACACATTAGAAAGGTAATATATGACTATGGATGAAGCTCAGTGGTACAGCAGTTGTCCGGCAAACCCAAGGACCTGGGGTCCAGCTCAAGCATCACAAAAATAAAAAAGGAATATGACCTACAACTTCGACTGTATTTATGCTTGCCAAAATCTGTGGACTTTCAGAGTTACCTATTAGTAGCCAATCATCAATACAGTGTAATGATTAAATATCTTCTGTTAGATATTTCTATATCAGAAAACCAACCCATGTTAAACCAATCTTACACACAGAAGAAGGTATCCACTGAAGAATAACCATTAATATATTCACAAGAATAAAACTGATGAGACATATGTATTATTCCAGCACTTGGAAGGTTGAGGCAGATTTCAAGGTTCAGGCCAGATTGAACTCCAGAGACTATTCAAGGGAACTTAGTGAAGTCTTGTCTCAAAAAATTTAAGGTTCCTTTGTGTATGTGTGCATATGTGGGCCTGTGCGCATGCACGTCATATCATCCATGTGGTGATCCAAGAACAGGAATTGGTTCTCCATGTGAGTTCCAAGGAGTGACCTCAGGTGGCCAGGCTTAAGGACAAGCACCTTTACCCACTGACCACCTTGCCAGACCTCAAAAATTTAAAGAAGTGGTATAGTGTCTCTCAACCTTACTTTAGGCCATGACTTCAACCCTTACTATCAAAACAAACAACCACTGGAAGAATTATCCCAGAGACTTCAAAAATAGATAGAGATGATTAAACGGTCACATTTCATTCCATTACACCTTTGTATTTAATTGCCACAAACTGAAGATCAATTTGAAAAGGTTTGTAGTTTACCCAAATACACTACAAGTAAATACCTAAAGACCACTACAATAGACAAAAGACAAGAGAATTTAGCAGATATGCTTAGGAGTGATAATGATAACTTGTGTACTATGTAATTTAAGCTAGTTGAGAGAGGATACAAGGATAACTTGGGATACATAATTGGCAGGACCAATGTTTTTCAGGCCCTAGAGAAACTGAAGAACAGCTGTCATAATATTAAGTAGGCTGCAAGAAAACAATTGTAGGCAGAGGCCGGGGTCACTGAAATAAGTTCAGGAATTTGTAGGCAGAGGTCAGGGTCACTGAAATAAGCAGGAACTGACACCTATACAGATAAGGAAATCAGGAAGAATTATGACAACTGATGTAAGAAAAGCTGATTGCCACATGCATACTACTAGTTTCATATTACACATAGGTTCTTTAATACTAACAGAATTTTGTTTTCATTCCAAATAGTAACATATTTCCAGTACTACTAATGATTATGATAGTTGTTTAAAATTTTCCGTCCCATAGCAATGACTATAATGGGTAGATATCCTGAAAGGTGCAATAGTGGCACTTAACATGCTGTGGTAACCCAACACTATCTAATGTGACTTAAGGCCTGCTAAGTAGGACAGAATTCACTCCCAGGACTGTAAACCTTACCAACTCCCTGTGCCTGGTGAATCCCTGGACTTAGAAGAGAATGCCCTAAACCACTCTAATTTCCACCTGCATCTAATACATCTCCTTACATACAGAGAGATATAAAGCTCTTATACCTTCTCAAAGAAGCTTCTTTTACAGCAGATATGAGACCATCATAGAAACCCCTAATTATCTATAATGCAAAGAACAACTGACCATGGGGTACTCATCTCCAGTCAATACATCTAAAACACAACCCCCACAAATAAGGCTTGGGGAGCATTGTAGAAGAAGGAGCAAAAATACTGTAAGATCCAGAGGACCAGGATATCTGCTGTGAAATAATATCTTCAATATTTGAAAGAAAGCTATGCTACATACAATCTCAACAGTAGAGTCATCTCAATAAGATATGAAAAATGCAACCACCAGCAGATATGACAATGTATTTGTGGAAAAATCTAACATGACCCTAACCCTAAATGAAGAGATATAGGCATTGAAC
>JADRCH010007285.1:0-51223 GCA_019843965.1 Rhynchomys soricoides
TCCACTTTGGCTCCATTAGTCCTTCCCCTAACACTTCCTTTGAGGTCCCCGGGCTCAGTCCGATGATGGTTGGCTGTATCTGCATCTGTACTGGTCAGGTGCTGGCAGAGCCTCTCAGGGGACAGCTATACCAGGCTCTTGTTTGCATGTACTTCTTGGATGAAGCAGAGACTGAAGGAAAGGCCATTCAAAGACTGACCCTCCTAGGGATACATCCTACCTGCAGACACCAAACCCCGACACTGTTGCTGAAATCAACTTTTTTAAATGAAGCCTAAGGCTTTAGGGTCATAACATAACCTGATCTCTGCTACCATAAATGGGAAGGATTTGTATCTGAATGTAAACCTCAGGAGTCTAGAGCAGTCTTTTCCCTTCTTAGTTCCAAAGTGTCATCATTGTAAAAAATGCCGTATTTTATTCTGACGTTTTCAAGTATGTGTAGAATGCCCTGTTTTTTTCTTATTCATTGCATGTCTCTGCCTTTTCTGCTTTGTCCCTGAATGATAACATGTAAATTAACCTCTTTTTCAACTATTTTTTTATCACTATCTGATCTAATCACTCATAGCATATTTTTTGTACTGTTCTTCCCTTGGTTTTAGATTATGGATGGATAGAGATTTTATATTACAGATGACAGTGAGCTATACTACTTTTGTAGTTTATGGAGCAGCTGTCTATAGGTAAGGTAGCTGAGTTTTCAAATTAATAAATTGCCCTTATTATGGTAAGGATATGATACCATGAATGACATTTTAACATTTTCCACCTGACCTTAGAGGTGAGCATATAAGCTATTTATATACATACTTTATGTTAATTAAAAAAAAATTTATTGGATATTTTCTTTCTTTACATTTCAAATGCTAGCCTCTTTCCAGGTCTCCCCTCCAGAAACCCCCTATCCCTTAACCCCTCTCCTGACTCTATGAGTGTTCTCCCTCACCCACCCACGAACTCCCATCTTCCAGCCCTAGCATTCCCCTACACTGGGGCATTGAACCACCTCAGGCCCAAGGGCTGTTCCTCCCTTTGATTTACAAAAAGTTTATCTTCTGCCAACTTTGTGGCCGGAGCCATGGGTCCCTCCATGTGTACACTTTAGTTGGTGATCCATTCTCTGGAAGCTCCAGGTGCTCTGGCCGGTTTACACTGTTGGTCTCCCTGTGGGGCTGAAAACCATAAAATTTAATCATGTATTATAGAATAATAGTTTCTTAAACAAGTTAACTTTGTATGAGTAAATGCCAGTTAATTGAGACTAAATTATACTCATCAAATTATTTCTCTTCAGCTATGTGTTGCCAACAATTTCCATATGTGACTAGTCTACCATCTTCTAAAAAAGCATTTATTCTCTTTATGAATATACTTCATTCAAACACAGAAAGCATAAAAATACGCTTTAACTTCTATAGAGAGGAGACTAGATAGAACAACAGTAAAATAAAATTCTCTCTAAGGAAAAAAAAAAAATCCTTCATACTTTTCTGATTCTGTGAAGACCTGTTGGTATGGAGGCCTGTTTCTCTTAAATTCCTGAATTAATAATTTTTTTCTGTACTTTAAATTTTCATTGTAATTTTTACAGAGATAAATAACAACTACCCTGCCTCTTACATTGACTATGAGGTTGAGTCTTAAGCAGCAGTTTTTTATTTTTTCAGCAGTCTCACCCTGATACTATGATAATGGCATAATTTTCATAAACTTTTGATCATGCTTTTAGATGATGAGTTAAGAGGGACATTTTTACCTCTTTTAACATATGTATCATTTGACTTGTAATGCTGACCCACACCACAGATATTTCATTATTACAAAGAAAAAGTTAATTTATCTGAAGTTCCTGTCTTCATCGTACTTTTAAAGAAATTTAAAATATGATATAATATTAGGAGCACCTTAGAGCAATTTGCTTTTTATTTCCTATTGGCTAATTAGGCAATGCTTAAATCAGTCACAACAGTCTCCACGTTCCTCTATCATCTCATTTGAATATCTTGTACAATTAATAAGCTATAGTATTTTATCCACATGTATAATGTAGTTTCAAGTTATCTTTTAATATTTCACATCAAAAACTCATAGCAATTGATAAGAATGGGTACTTCAAAGGTAAACCATTTCTATCTTCTCACCCTTTTTTATCCTTATGATCAAAATGTAATTAATTTTAAGTAATCAATTATTTTATATCTAAATTCTATATATCACAGAACTATACTCTTATTTTTTAATATTTTGCTTGAAATGATAATAAAAATCAATCAATAAATGTTGATTGAAATATCACAAACTTGTATGACATTTTTCATTATTACAGATTTATATGAGCATATTTTGCTTCCACATTTCTCTTGAGAATCATGGAAAACCAGAGCACTGTCACTGAGTTCATACTCCTGGGGCTTTCTCAGAACCCCAAAATTGAGAAGATATTGTTTGTTGTATTTTTGTTGGTGTACCTAGCAACAATTGGAGGCAACATGATGATTGTAGCAACCATCATCTACAGCCCTGCATTGCTGGGTTCTCCCATGTATTTCTTCTTGATATTCTTGTCCTTACTGGATACTTGTACTTCTACTGCTGTCACACCCAAGCTTATTTTAGATTTCTTCTATGAGAGAAAGACCATCTCCTTTGAAGGCTGCATGATACAACTGTTCGCTTTCCACTTCTTCTCTGGTGCAGAGGTGATTGTCCTGGCAGTTATGGCCTATGACCGCTATGTGGCCATTTGCAAACCCCTTCACTACTCCTCCATCATGACCTGGAGACTCTGTGGTGCTTTGGTGGGGGTTGCCTTGGCAGGGGGATTCTTACATTCTATTACACAAATTATCTTTACTTTGCAGCTACCACTTTGTGGACCCAATGTTATTGATAATTATATTTGTGACTTATTCCCATTACTCAAGCTTGCTTGCACTGACACACACATTTTTGTCATTTTGGTCTTTGCAAATAGTGGCTCCATCTGCATCATTATCTTCTCTTTGCTGCTTGTCTCCTACTGTGTCATCTTGTTCTCTCTGAGAGCTCATAGTTCTGAAGGACGACTTAAAGCTCTCTCCACCTGTGGATCCCATATTACAGTTGTTGTTTTGTTCTTTGTCCCATGCATATTAATATATGCACGAAGTACATCGCCATTCCCATATGAGAAATATGTGGTTATATTTGTCAATGTCTTGACACCACTGTTCAATCCTATGGTTTACACATTCAGGAATAAGGAAATCAAGAATGCCATCAGGAAAGTGTGCAGAAGATCTAAAGTGGTTTCTGATAACTATTAAAATATTATACTTACAGTGCAGAGGAGATTGGTCAATGGGTAAGAGCAGTTGCTAATTATGATATGAGTTGTGATTCTCAGAACACATGTCAAAAGCAACCCATATCACTTCGTGTTTAACCCAATTATCATGAAATTAAGACTAATGGGCTCACCAGACTGCTAATCAAGAACAGTGCGTTCAGGGATTAGTGGAGACTTTGGCACAAAGGAATGAGATTTTGTGTCATAGAAAGTCATAATAAGTACCCTCTTTTGGTTCTAAGTTCATATGTAAAGGAAGAAATACTATCTGCCCCTCGTATATTCACATATGCATGTCTCACACCACACAGTAGATATGAATGAATATATGGACACACATAAAAACTTACTTTTAGAATACTAAAAGCAAAGAATAAAAACATAAATATTGATTTGTACAAGTATGGTGTTTATTAACTCATTATGAAGGCAAGAAGTCAGTTTCTATGGTGTACAATAATTTTGAAGTGAGAAAATTGTTTTTCTCTGTTCAAACTTTTACTCTGACTTTGCTACTTAATATTGATGTGTGAAAATTAAAGCCAGTTCAATTTTAAACTTCCTTGAATCAAAGAGACTCTTTCATGTAAAACTAGGAGAATTGTTGACATTCTGACTCTTCTTTTTGGAACTAGTAGACTTCTTCACATTGTCAGCATTTTCATTTAAAAAGTTGACTGTCAAAATAAAGTACACATGAAATTAGGAGAAGAAAAAGAGAAATCTTTCTAAGAGAAAATGGGTTTGTGAGACTTCAGAACCTTAAACTGCAGATAGAGGAGCAAAAATTAGAACGTCATCTTTAGGTGTTCTTGAATCATCTAATTCAATGTCCTCTGTTACCCACAGCACCTCCTGTTAAAAAACAAAGAGGAATTTGGGCATTATTTCCATCAATATCATGAATGAGAAACTGACATATTGAGCATATGTCTACTTCCATTTCAGAGGGAAAATAATTTAGAGGCAACAGATTTTAATCTAAAGACCTATGGTAAAACCAATTGCCACTGTTTTCAATAAATAAATTTAAAATAGGAATAAAATGACTCTTAATGTAAATGAGATGTGAGAGTCCTTAGAACACAAAGCTCTAAATGGGAGGTTTCCTTCAAACCCTCTGCAATGCTCAGGGAGGACATGCATGGTATGTACTCACTAATAAGTGGATATTAGAAAAAAGCACAGAATACCCAAGTTACAGTCCACAGAACTAAAAAAGGTCAACAAGTGAGGATGCCTCAGTTTCACTTCGGAAGGGAGAAAAAAGCAATCACAACTGGGGAGGGAGGGAGGCACCTGGGAGGAAAAGTGGTCAGGGTGTGGGGTTAGGGTGATGGGAACCTGATCTACTATTGGGGGAGGGAAAAGGACTGAAGTCTTGAGGGCCAGCAGAAAGAAGGGAAACAGGCAACTTTGGGAGATAGTACTTTGGGGGAACTCTCTAGAATGCACCAGAGATGTGGTAGGTGAGAGACTCTCAGAACTCAAAAGGAGGACCATAGATGAAATGCCAGACAATAGGGGAGGAAACTTATAGAGCCCACCTCCAGCAGGAAGACAGGGCAACAAATGAGGGAGGGGGTTGCCATCCCACAGTCAAAACTCTGACCCATAATTGTTCCTGTCTGAAAGAACTACAAGGATGGAAATGGAGAGGAGCCTGATGAAAAGGTCCAGAGACGGTCAAAGTGGGATCCAGCTCAAGGCGAGGTCCCAAAGCCTGACACTATTATTGAGGCTATGGAGCACTCACAAAAAGGACCTAGCATGACTGCACTCTAGAAGACCCAACAAGCCACTGAAAGAGTCAGATGCGGATATTTGCACCATTGGAAAGAAGCTGAGGAGGGCAACCCTGTAGCAGGAGCAGCAGTCTCAATTAACCTGGACCCCTGAGATCTTTCAAACACTGGACCACCAACCAGGCAGAATATACCAGGCAGCTGATATGAGGCCCCAAACACATAAACAACAGAGGACTGCTGGGTCTCTGTTCAATCAGAGATGATGCATCTAACCCTCAAGAGACTGGAGGCCCTCTGGAATTTAGAGGTCCGGTGGGGTGGGGGGTGGGGACATCCTCATGGAAACAGTGAAGTGGAGAGGAGGTATGGGGTGTGGAATAGTTGGAGGGTGGAATGGGGCAGGGGGAATAAAATCTGGAGTGAAAAAATTAAATAAATAAATAAATAAATAAATAATAAAGTGTGTAAGAGGCAGAGTGGCAGAGAGGGTGGGAGACAGCAAGAAACCAAGGCCCTCTAAGACTAGTAAACTTCATATGAATTCACAGAGAGCAAAGCAACATGCACAGGACCTGCATCAGGTCATGTATGCATTTATTATGATTTCCAGTTTAGTGTTTTTATGGGATTCCTGAGTGTATTAACAAATGATTTATGAATCTCATCCCCTCTCCTGGGCTCTTTTTCTTCTGTTGGTTTGCCCTGTCCAACTTTGAAGTAATTTCTTTAATCTATTTTAATAATGAATGAAAATCTAGCCACTATGGGAAAAGCTAGTATCTTAACAGTTATTTCTCCCTTGCAGGAGAGTAAAAATTGTCTTCTCCTGTGGAGTGACCCTGTGTATATCAACCACTTCTGTGTAGGCCTCTCATGTTCAGGAGTATTTTCTTATGACTGCAGACAGAAGCCTAGCATAAATGACCTCTGAGAAGCTCTACCCTGCAGCTGACTGAAAAAGATGCAGATACATACAGCCAAACATTTATGAAAGAGTTGAGGGAAGGATTGAAGTCCCCAAGGAGGATAGAAACTCTACTGGAAGACCAACAGTATCAACTAACCTGGACCCTAATGAGCTTTCAGAGACTGAGCCACCAATCAAAAAGCATATACAAGTTGGACCAAGGCCCCAGGCACATATGTAGCAGAAGAGCAGCTCAGTCTCCATGTAAGTCCCCCAGCAACTGGAATGGGGCTGTTATAGCTGCAGCTTGACTGTGGAATCCATTCCATTGTAGGACTGTCTTGCCTGGGTTCAATGGAAGAAGATGTATGTGATCCTGCAGTGACTTAATGCACCAGGGTGGAGGAATACCCAGTGGGCCCTACCCTCTCAGAGGAGAAAGGGAAGGGGGGATGGGGAGGGACACTGTGAAGGGGAACCAGGATGTTGAGCAGCATTTGGAATATAAATAAGTAAATAAATAGAAAAATATATAAGGATAAAGTGTTTCAGGAAATACATTCTTAAAACATAAATTAGATAAAAGCAATTCTTTAGTCAAAAATTTTGGTAGTTATCTCCTTCCTTCTGTCTCTATGAGGGTGCTTCCTTACTGTCTTAGTCAGGGTTTCTATTCCTGCACAAACATCATGGCCACAAAACAAGTTGGGGAGGAAAGGGTTTATGTATGCTCTTAAATAACCTGTGTCTCATGGTGAAGAGTTGGCTAGCAAAGGTTTATGTTAGGTCCGAGGATGTGAACACTTCTGAGAAAGTGATTGAAGGTCTAGGGAAGTGATTGGGGTTGGTAATGTGAGTATTAAGGTTAAAGGACATGAAAAAATGATTTCAGATGGAAGATGTTCTAATGTGTATAAATGCAAACTGTAGAGGTATAAAAACGATTTAAGGTACATAAAAAAGGGAGAAATGTTTCATAACCCCCAATGCTATCATTATGCTATGATTTTAAAAGTTCAGAATTTTAACACTAATCAATGGATTTCTGATTAGCTAGTGGAATACTGGGTGCTTACGATTCAGTCACAAGCTCAAGACATTAAATTCTCTTTGGTTGTCTCCTAAATGTACTTCTCATCATACTAAAAACATCTCTGTTTAATTTGTATAGTCAGCCTTCTGGACTGAGAAAAGAATGTCCCAGGTCTTTTAACCCAAACATACAGCTTTTATTAGGCATGAGTCTACTTGTGCTCTCTTACATACACCCACTAACTGCTTTTTCTACTAATGTACATTGTTTTTTGAACTACAATTTACAACAACTTCTGAAAATGAAAAAGTCATAAGACTTGAATCTACATGCCAGAGACCAAATAGACTCCAGGAAAGTGTATCAGTCTATTTTTGAAGATGGGATTTCCCCCTTGGTCTTGGGATTCCTTACCTTCACCAATTACTAGACAATTTTAACTTCTGTCTCTAGTCTATATTTGTCTCAGTAGATTTTCACCTGGCTGACAGACTCCTTCCAGAGATCACCTGAGGACTGCAAGCTGCTGAGCTCTGGTCTTGCTGAAGGCTGATGTAAACCAGTTGAGCCTATGTGATTGTTCCCTGTCTTCCAGCAGGATCAGCTAACTGGATGCTTTTGATAAATGCTCCATTGGCCAGCCTTTGACTAGCATGTCAGTCTTCTTGGGCCCCAATGACAACTGTCTTAATGTTAGTCAGAACAATTACAAAAGAGAATATGCCATCATCCATTGTCCCACCTAATGGGTTGAAATGCTAAGTAAAACGACAACCCCACCCCTGGGCCCATGCTGAAAAGGATCAAAATATGAATTCACCACTTTCATATAAAGGCTGTTCCTGATAGAAGATCAGATAACCTAGATATCAGATGGAAAGCCTGTCAGCAGCCCAAAGAGCCATTAGAGATAAAACTCAAAGTCCATTTGAGGGACATTTCTTTGGTCCCCTGTTTCTTAGCCCCATTAATCCTAACTCCTCCCCCCATTTGTTAGTTCCCTCTAGTTTCAGCAATGTGGGCCATGACTCATTAATGCCCTTCCATGGTTTGTCTAACTCTGCATTTTGGCAGTGTAACTTTTGGTCCTTAGGACCAAATTTATGCTCCCCCCAACTCCCAGAGTGGCCAGACCTTGAGAAAACTGACAAATCAAGTACTTGATCCAGTTACAACTCAGAGGGGAAATGAGGGGATTGAACTCATTTCATCTCGAAATAGTCAGACATGTTAGGCCTTACACTTCAGTTTCCCAGAATGACAACCCAGGCTTCTCAGAAAAGCAGCAGAAAAGTGGCAGCCAAAGAACAACTGTCTGACATCTGGCCAGGAGCTTACAACAAATAAGAAAATGTCCCTATATGGTGACCCTTACTTCTTTGAGGTATGAACCAATCAGAAGTATGCAAATATTCCATGCCATAAACTTAACCAATCACGTTGAAGGTGACTTAAACACAACTAGAAAACTCCTAACTGGCTCTAAAAGGGGCCTGTGAGCTTCCCTCATGGTCACTGCCATTTTGCTTGGATGGTTGATCCCCACGTGGTAGCTGTTTCTGTAGAATAAATGCTCTTATTTTTTGCAAACTATTTGAGTCTGGGATCTTCTTTCAGTGATTTGTTGACACTTACACACCCAATTTTGTTTTCCGTTAAAACAAAACCAAACAGCTTCAAGTCCATTTTGTGTTGTCCATGTATGGGATGTGCCCTTAAGATTTGTTGACCTACCAGGATTGCAACCTTAAAGAAAACTGACTTGCAGTCACCCATCAGCTTCACATGGCAATATCTCCTCAGCTAGGGTGTCCTCACCAGTTTACTACTTCCATGCTGGGATTTCATATGATCCTTTTTAGAGGGTACAACTGATGTGATTTCATACATACTGGTCTTCTGTGGTGTCTGGAAAACAATTTTCTTATAGTTATCCATCACTTCTGGCTCTTTCGATATTTTTATACACTGTTCTCAAAGGCCCCTGGGCCTTGTGGGAAGGGGTACAATGTAGACATTCCATTGGGGCTCAGTGTTCCCACTCCCTGCTCTCTTACTCTCTAAAAATTAGCAACTTATAGGTGCATGTGTTAATTGTCATCCACAAATAACAAGTTTCTCTGCGAGCTGAAAATAGAAAGAGAGAAAATGGGAGTTGAAAGATGCTCTAATCTTGGGTTATTTAATATTTGTCCACTGAACAGAATAATACAAGGCTTTCCCATAGGAACTATGATCCATGTAGCCACTGGTTCTTGCCCTTGTTAACAGTGCAAGGCATGAGTTCAATCTGGTTGGGCAGGTCTTAAATACAACTAGAAAATTATGTTCACTTGAGTAGCTTTTATGCCTCTATTGCACCAGTGAACGTACCTTGTTTAGGTCAGTAATTATTGAATCTTCCAGGGATTGCAGTTTGGTGAGACTGATGCTTAGCTTTATTCTCTGATAGCTTACATCACAGCTTCCGACTCTATTAGAGCTAGTTCATATATATGAGAAATTCTGAGATTCATTAGAGAGAGGAGGTATATCAGCAACTGAACTATTGTAAATTTATGGGGTATTTCTTTTAAGAATCTGGTTTCATTTTGCCTCTTTCATGGGAAAAGACCATCTTATTATGTGTATCACATATGTTGATAAATAAAATATTTTTATTAGTGTACAGTCTTTGCATATTTCTTTACGTATTCATTGATAGATACCTTTGACAGACAACATTTTAACTAAGTTCTGCAAAGAGGCACTGTATTACACCCATTTATTTCAGATAAAATAGTTTATCTTAAAATGATGGTATATGAATTTATTATCAAATAAAACCTCCTCTAGATTTAAAAAAATACAAGATGGCCATGAAAGCACTGTAAACTGTGGAATAAATGAAACATTACACAAAACTGGTTCTTGTATCTCATGTGGCTAGAAATTTTTCAAGTCCTGGGAGAGTTAAGAATTAGTATCACAGATTCATGATGTCTCAGGTCATCATGAATCTTTAAATTCCAGATGTAATGAGAAAGCAATTTTGGATCCTTTGTTATGTTTTCCTCAGCAGCCATGATGAATACAGCAACCAGGAAGCAGCGATAACATCCTCCACCTTTACTGCCAGAGCTTCTCAGAGATTTTTCCTTAGATGTGGAAGTATGAGCTGGAAAGAAGCAGAGAACCATGATCAGAACTGAATGAAAAGGGAAGAAATCTTCAGATTTTTCACAAAAGGGACATTTAGTGAGGTAAAGCAGGATACTATGCACCTTTATGAAAGATTTTTAGTTGTGGTAAAGTGATTTACCATGTGGGTATTGTGTGCAGCCTACTGCATTTAGAAGATCTTTCACATCCCAATATTTTTATTTTGAGTGACTTCTAGCAACTCTGATATTCAGATTACTTATCATAGTAGACGTTTTATGACAAAAATTAGTGTTTTATCAATTTAATACAATATTATGTGAGGAGACAAGAGAATAATACTTCATAAAAAAATAATTGTTCAAGATCCCATGGGGCTCAAATAAGTGTTGTTGTAGCAGAAAGCCCTTCCATCTATTTATCCCTCCAAGAAAGTTCTTCCTAATAATTTTTAGAGCATTCATTTTTCCCCCAGGCTTAATGAAATTAAACATTCTTTCAAATTTTCAACTTCATATTAAAATCAAACAATTCATAAGTCCAGCCCAAATACACTTTCTTATTATCTGACAATACTGTGATTATTTAAACATATGCTCATTAATGAAGTAGTAACAAAACATTATAAAGCTGTATTGAAAGGCAGAATGCTTTGATGTTATATAAAGAATGTTAACATAAAATAATGATAAGTAGAAGCATCTCTGTACCTTAAGTCTCTATAGAAATCAAATATGCAATGTTCTAGTTCCACAAGTACACACTAGTACAGGTGACATAAAGGAATTCAGGTTAAGAAAGTTTAACTCAAGTCATATAGTGAAGCCTTCTGATTTTACCTTGTCCACTTAGATTTCTCAAGCATTAGCATTCTTTCTTTGAACTCTTAGAAAAAACTAAGTAGGTAAATCTCTTTGGTGCTAGGATTCTTGCTTGTTCTCTCTCTTAAAATGAGCAGAATCACTAAGACATCGAAGAAGCTTAAGAAACCCATCAGGAAGGACATGACAAAAAGAAAAAATATTCTTTGCCCTACTTTTCAGGAAATATTGGGTAAGTAAAGTTGAGACATTTAGGGAAAAACAATAACATGGTGGGCAGAGAAAAGATCAGTAATCTGATGGAAACATAGTTTTGAGGAAGTCAAATAAATAAACCATGTTAGCTATAATCAGAGGAAATGAAGCTTTTACTGGCAGATAATAGTTTTGCTTAAAAATAGAATGGACTCATGAAATTAAACATATGAAATATTTTCATGTATAATTTTAATAAGTTATAATTATGTATAAAAACAATAGGCCTTTTGTTTGTTTTTCTTCTTCCTTTTCCTTTTTTTATAGTCATGTTTAGTTCTATCCTGGGTCTCTGGGGCTCCAATTTCGACAAGTCATTGGTTGGGCACTTCCAGTAGTTCTATGCCAGATTTATCCCCAGCACATTTTGCAGACAGGACAGAGTTTAGGTTTTGTGGCTTGATTGATGTCCCAGTCCCACTGCTGGGATCCTGGATGTCAGGGTTTGTGCCTAGTGTTATTGTAAATTTTTATGCCATGTATAGGTGATATCCCTAAGAAGCCTCCTCTTGTTTTATGAAGTGAAATAGAAGAAAAGTGGATCTGGGGGAGAGAGGAGGTCAGGGAACTGGGAGGAGAAAAGGGAAGGGAAACTCCCATCATAATGTAATGTACAAGAAAAGAATAAAAAATAGACATTCACTTTAAATATATTTTAAAGCAACTATTCATAATGGTAACCCTCATATGCCTTACAGTTAATGAAGATATTCTGTATATTGACACTACAATTATTTGAGCTATTTACATGAATGTTAAGGAAATACTCGGCAATATGGATTATAGATTTCCTTAGGTCACTACTTAGGAGATAGTTCAGTGACCTCAGTTTCTGCTTTGTGCTCCCTAAGAAAATAGTTTATTCCTGTAAGAGTTTCAAATACATAGGTGCTATAGAAAATATTATGGAATATTTTAGTGTAATATAGGAGATATTATCTACTATATTTATAGATAACAATATAAAATAGTTGAGTTGCTCCTAAATGAGAGTGGAAAGTTTATGATATAATGCAGTAGTCCACATAAGATGCCCTGTTAGGTTAAATTATTATTTCAAGTTTTGGTAATCAGGAAGGACAGAAAATCTGACATTGTTTTCAGAAATTGAGAGGAAATTAGATTTTGTGCCTTTAATCTTGGTGCTAAATTTCCAGTTTCTTAACTAAAATGCAAACAGAAACTTTCTTACTGATAGAGTTTGTCATTTTAAGCTCCCTTCTAGAAAATAGTTTCCATTTATAATACCTGAGAATTGGTGAAATAATGTTCCTCTTATTTTCTTGTTTATTAAACTTTACTTTAAAAACACCTAACTTTTGATATCATATAATTAGAGTTTTAGTTATAGAATCATGTGATACTAATTTGTAAGTCTCATTTAACTACATCAACTATTATGAATGTTTTACTTTTTTCTCATTTTTCAGTTTCTAGATACTGCAATATATTACTATGTAAATTTTCTCATATTTATTTTTAGAAAATATTCTGGGTATGGAGTCCTCTTTCAAATATAAAAAGGATTTTCAGTTTCAGCAACTATATCTAATATGTATTCCATAATTATTGCATGAATAAAGAAAGGTCAAAGTAATTAAAGTATATTTTAAGTGTAAAAGTAAATGTAATTTAAAAGTGCATTTTTCCCATGACTGATTCAATACTTCCTCTCAGTTTTGGCAGACAGGCATGTTTAGAAAATGCTAAGATCAGTCAGTGGCAGGAGATCTCTGCCTGGGCCACAAGGGCTCCAGAGCAAAAGAGCACCGGGAGAAAGCTAACCTCCCAAAATGTGGAAAAGCCCTTGAGTGGGGGTAAGATGAGCAACACTAAACAGCAGGACTCACCTGGAATCCTTAGGACACAGAGACTGAGGAACAGCCAGGGACAGGAGCCTTCTGCTTTCCATCAGTGGCAGGACTCTACTGCCTGGGCCACCAGGGCTCCATAGCCAAATAGTGCCAGGAGAAAGCTAGACTCCCAGGAGTGTGGGCAAGCCTGTCAGCTCAGAGGGACCCAGCTGGAATCCCTAGGACACAGGGACTGAGGAGTGACCCTCTGGTCACCTTTTTGTAAAGATACCATAGAAAACACTGACACAATAGTCAAAGAAAATGCAAAATGCAAAAAGCTCCTAACCCAAAATATCCAGGATATCCAGGATACAAGGAGAAGACAAAACCTGAGGACAATAGGTATGGAAGAGTGTGACGATTCCCAACTTCAAGGAACAGTAAATATCTTCAACAAAATTATAGAAGAAAACTTCCCTAAGCTAAAGAAAGAAATGAACATAAATATACAAGAAGCCTACAGAATGCCAAATAGGTTGGACCAGAAAAGAAATTCCTCCCTTCACATTATAGTCAAAACACTAAATACACAAAATAAGGAAAGAATATTAAAAGCAGTAAGGGAAAAAGGTCAAGTAACATACAAAGACTGACCTATCAGAATCACACCAGACATCTCACCAGAGACTATGAAAGCTAGAAGATCCTGGGCAGATCTCATACAAACCATAAGAGAACACAAATGCCAGCCAGGTTGCTATACCCAGCAAAACTCTCAATTACCATCGAGGGTGAAACCAAAATATTCTATGACAAAACCAAATTTACACAGTATGTTTCCATTACCCCAGCCCTACAGAAGATAATAGATGGAAAATGCCAACTCAAGGAGGGAAACTACATCAAGAAAAAAGGCAAGAAAGTAATATTTCAACAAACACAAAAGAAGATAGCCACACAATCATAAAAATGACATTGAAAATAACAGGAAGCAACAATCATTATTCCTTAATATCTCTTAACATCAATGAACTCAACTCCCCAATATAAAGACATAGACTGACAGACTGGATCCATAAATAAGACCTAGAAATTTGCTTCATCCAGGAAACGAACATCTGTGTTAAAGACAAACAGTACCTCAGAGTAAAGGGTTGGAAAACAATTTTCCAGGCAAATAGTCCCAAGAAACAGGCTGGAGTAACCATTCTAATACCAGATAAAATTGACTTTAACCCACAATTCATCAAAAAATGAAAAATCCACCAAGAAGAACTCTCAATTCTGACCATCTATGCCCTGAATGCAAGGGCACCCACATTCATAAAAGAATCTTTATTAGGCTCAAAGCACACATTGTACCTCACACAATAATAGTGGGAGACTTCAACACCCCACTATCATCAGTGGACAGTTCTTGGAAACACAAACTAAACAGACACAGTGAAACTAACATGTAATGAATCAAATGGATTCAACAGATATCTATAGAACATTTCATCCTAAATCAAAATAATATACATTCTTCTTAGCACCTCATGGGATCTTCTCCAAAACTGATTATATAATTGGTTACAAAACAAATGTCAACAGATATAAGATGATTGAAATAATCCCATGCCTCCTATCAGATCACTATGGATTAAGGCTGGTCTTCAATGGCAACAACAACAACAACAACAACAGCAAAACAGGAGACCCACATACACATGGAAGGTGAATACGCTCTACTCAAGGATAACTTAGTCAAAAAAGAAATAAAGAAAGAAATTAAGGACTTCTTAGAATTTAATGAAAATGAACGTACAACATACCCAAACCTATGGGACACAATGAAAGCAGTGTTAAGAGGAAAACTCATAGCTCTAGATGCCTCTCAAAAGAAAATGGAAAAAGCATATACTAGCAGCTTAACAGCATACCTGAAAGCTCTAGAACAAAATGAAACTAATACACCAAAGAGGAGTAGAAGGCAGGAAATAATCAAATTAAGGTCTGAAATCAAACAAGTAGAAACGAAAAGAACTATACAAAGAATCAACAAAACATGGAACTGGTTCTTTGAGAAAAATCAACAAGATAGATAAACCCTTAGCCAGACTAACCAGAGGGCAGAGAGAGAGTATCCAAATTAAAATTAAAGATGAAAATGGAGTTATAACAACAGATTCTGAGGAAATTAAAAAAATAATCAGATCCTACTACAACAGCTTATACCCAACAAAATTGGAAAATCTGGAGGAAATGGACAAGTTTCTAGACAGATACCAAATACCAAATTTAAGTCAGGATAAGATAAACCATCTAAACAGTCCCACAACCCCTGAAGAAATAAAAGCAGTCGTTAAAAGTCTCTCAACCAAAAAGAGCTCAGGACCAGATGGGGCAGTGCAGAATTCTTTCAGATCTTCACAGAAGAACTAATACTAATACTCTTCAATCTATTCCATAAAACAGAAACAGAAGGAACGCTATCCAATTCATTCTATGGGGCCACAGTTACACTGATAACAAAACCTCACAAAGATCCAACAGAGAAAGAAAACTTCAGACCAATTTCCCTTATGAATATCGATGCAGAAGTACTCAATAAAATTCTCATAACCCGAATCCAAGAACACATCACAACCATCATTCACCATGATCAAGTAGGCTTCATTCCAGGGATGCAGGAATGGTTCAATACCTGGAAATCCATCAATGTAATCCACTACATAAACAAACTCAAAGAAAAAAAAAAAACACTTGGTCATTTCATTAGATGCTGAAAAAGCATTTGACAAAATTCAACATCCCTTCGTGATAAAAGTCTTGGACAGATCAGGAATTCAAAGAGCATACCTAAACCTAGTAAAAGCAATCTACAGCAAACCAGTAGCCAACATAAAAATAAATGGAGAGAAACCCGAAGCAATCCCACTAAAATCAGGGACTAGACAAGGGTGCCCTCTCTCTCCCTATCCATTCAATATACTACTTGAAATTCTACCTAGAGCAATTAGACAACAAAAGGATGTCAAAGAGATACAAATTGAAAAGAAATCAAAATATCACTATTTGCAGATGATATGATGGTATACTTAAGTGAACTGAAAAACCACCAGAGAACTGCTACAACTGATAAACAACTTCAGCAAAGTGGCTTGATACAAAATTAACTCAAGCAAATCAGTGGCCTTCCTATATTGGAAGCATAAACAGGCTGAGAAAGAAATTAAGCAAATAACACCATTCAAAATTGTCACAAACAATATAAAGTATCTTGGTGTGACTCTAACCAAACAAGTGAAAGTTCTGTATGACAAGAACTTCAATTCTCTGAAGAAAGAAATCAAGGAAGACCTCAGAAGATGGAAAGATCTCCCATGCTCATGGATTGGCAGGATTAATATAGTTAAATTAGCCATTCTGCCGAATGCAATCAACAGATTCAATGTAATCCCCATCAAAATTCCAACTCAATTCTTCATAGACTTAGAAAGAGCAATTCTCAAATTCATATGTAATAACAAAAAAGCCAGGATAGCAAAAATTATTCTCAACAATAAAAGGACATCTTGGGGATTCAGCATCCCTGACCTCAAGCTGTACTACGCAGCAGTAGTGATAAAAACTGCATGGTATTGGTACAGTGATAGGCAGGTAGATCGATGGAATAGAATCAAAGACCCAAAAATGAACCCACTCATTTATGGTTACCTGATCTTTGACAAAAGAGCTAAAACCAACCAGTGGGAAAAAGACAGCATTTTCCAAAAATAAATGGTGTTGGTTCAACTGGCAGTCTACATGCAGAAGAATGTGAATTGATCCATTCCTATCTCCCTATACAAAGCTCAAGTCCAAGTGGATCAAGGACCTTCACATAAAACCAGATACACTGAATCTAATAGAAGAGAAAGTGAGGAAAAATCTGGAACACAAGGGCACAGGGGAAAAGTTCCTGAACAAACCACCAATGGCTTATGCTCTAAGATCAAGAATTGACAAATGGGTCCTCATGAAATTACAAAGCTTCTGTAAGGCAAAAGACACTGTAAATATGTAAATAGGACAAAAGGGCAACCAACTGACTGGGAAAGGATTTTTATCAATCCTATGTCTGATACAGGGCTAATATCCAATATATACAAAGAACTCAAGAAGTTAGACTGCAGGGATCCAAATAACCCTATCAACAAATGGGGAACAGAGCTAAAAAGAGAATTCTCAACTGAGGAATCTTGTAGGGCTGAGAAGCACCTAAAGAAATGCTCAACACCCTTTAGTCATCAGGGAAATGCAAATTAAAACAACCATGAGATTCCACCTCATACCATTCAAAATGACTAAGATCAAAAACTCAGGTGACAGCAGATGCTGGTTGAGGATGTGGAGAAAGAGGAACACTCCTCCATTGCTGGTGGAATTCCAAGTTGGTACAAACACTCTGGAAATCAGTTTGGCACACCCTCAGAAAAATGAACATAGTACTACCTGAGGACCCAGCTATTTCACTCCTGGGTATATGCCCAGAAGATGCTCCAGAACGTAATAAAGACACATGCTCCAATATGTTTATAGCAGCCATATTTATAATAGCCAGAATCTGGAAACAACCTAGATGTCCCTCAACAGAGGAATGGATACAGAAAATGTGGTACATTTACACAATGGAATACTACTCAGCTATTAAAAACCATGACTTCATGAAATTCACAGGCAAATGGATGGAACTTGAAAATATCCTGAGCAAGGTAACTCAGTCACAAAAGAATGAACACAGTATGTACTCACTGACAAGTGGTTATTAGCCCAAAAGTTCGAAATACCCAAGAGTCACTTCACAGCAACCATAGGGCTGAGTGTGAGGTCCCAGATGGAGGAGATGGAGAAAGGACTGAAGGAGCTGAGGAAGTTTGCAGCCCCATGCAGGGAGCAACAGTTGCAAATGGCCTGATCCCCCAATGCTCCTGGAGACTGGATCACCAACCAAAGAATATACATGGAGGGACCCATGGTGCTGGCCACATATGTAGCAGAGGATGGTCTTGTTAGCCATCACGGGAAGAAGAGGCCCTTGGGCCTGAGGTTGTTAGATGCCCCAGTATAGGAGAATGCCAAGAAGGGAAGAGGAGAGTGGGTGGGTGGGTTGGTATGGGAATACCCTCATAGAGGCAGGGGGATGGGGGAGGGGATAGGGAGGTTCCATAGGGGAGACCTGGAAAGATGGAAACATTTGAAATGTAAATAAAATATCAACAAATAAGTAAATAAGTAAATACATAAAATTATATTGTATTATGATAGATAAAAATTTTCCCAATAATAAAATTTCATATGGATGCACTGTGTTATCAGAAGTGGGCTTTGGTATGTGGTAAAGAAGACTTTAAATAAAAAGAATTAAAATATAAAAAGATATACTTTTTAATATAAATATTCAAAACCATTTCCTTTAGATTATTTTTAAATTCTCATAGTATTGTTATTTTCTATAGCACCCTGCTGTGCAACAGAATACAAAGTCTTACTTTCTTATCTAGATACAACTTGCTGCCTATTGATTGTGTCCCCCCCATCCTTCCCCCCACTTATCTAATCCCATTTAAATTTTTAAAACAAATTTCCTCTCCTTGTTCAAAAGACACTTACAAATAAATGGGGAGATAGAAAGAAAATCATATTTTCTTCTGCTAGAAGCTAAGCTTCTGCATTTTGTTTTGTCTCCGATGATAGATGTAGGATGAGAAAGATGGGACTTTTTAGAATAACAGAGCAATGTGAAGTTACTCACAGGGTGTGTACTGAATCTGAAAGCTGCAGAACTGCTCACAGCTTCTTAGAGAAACTCCATAATATAAAGACTGTTGTTTCCATTATAGTGGAAGGCCCCTAAAATTTTCTCTCCATTTTAAATTGAGATTGTTCTATGAAACCAAAGGGGGGAGGTCCCTTCAGTGCACTTTAAGGAACCTTAAATGATATTATAGGAGAAACTGACCAACAGATCAATGTCATGCTGGGACCCAGGAAAGACTTCAGAAATGGTTAAAAGGAAGTAAATATGGCAAATTGCTTTGAATGTTTGCTTTAATATCTAAAATCTCTAACTTGGCAGACTTATTCTAATTGGTGTCTAATATTAAATCAATATACAGGATATTAAATGCCATATATGGTGTGCTGGTTAGTTTTATGTCAACTTGATGAGATAAAGTCATCTAAGAGGAGGAAATTTCAAGTAAAAAATGCCTCCATAAGATCAGGCTACAGGGAATTTTCTTTTAAAGTGACTAAGAGGGATCAGCCATTATGAGTGGTGCCAACCCTGGGCTGGTGGTCCTGGGTTCTATAAGAAAGCAGGCTAAGCAAGTCATGAGGAGCAGTCCAGTAAGCTGCATCCCTCCATGGCTTCTGCATTAGCTATGCTTCTGGGTTTCTGCCCTGTCTGAGTTCCTGTCCTGACTTCCTTCCATGATGAACAGTAATTTGGAAGCATAAGCCAAATAAAGCCTTTCCTCCCCAAGTTATTTTGGCTGTAATGTTTAAACAAAGCAGTGATAAACCTAACTAAGACATACGGTATGCTGATTCTCAAGATTTAATATCTAGAAATATTTGAGTGCTTAAATACAAATATCCAATTCACTCGATCTTGATTTATTTTCATTGCACAGTAGCATCCTAAGAGCCTCTTCATGTACTGTGTTGGGCTTATTGAGTGTACTGAATTTTCCTTCAATAAAAATATCTTGTAACAGAAAGAAAATGTTAAGGTCGGTATTAACATGTATTTTTAATAAATAGTTTGTGGTTAAAATGTTAAAATTTACTCATTTGACTGTTTTTAATCCCAGATCTATGAGACAGAGGTAGGAAGATTATAAATTCTTAGACATCCTAGGCTACATGATGAGTTTATGACCGTCCAGATCTGTATCAGTCCTTTCTACTACTATTGGAATAAAGTCTACTCATGTTGAGCTGTGGTCACTTGGTTTATGACACATGGAAGTCATAGTTCACATTTGCATGTCAACTATATTTGTTAAGAATTTTTTTATACATTTGAGAATTTCATACATATGTACAAGGTATTTTGATCATATCAGAGCTCCTCCAGCAGCAGTAAGTAAATATATTTTTAATTTCAAAGTAAATACTTTATTTAGTACATTTTTAGAGTAACATAAATAACACAGAACGGAGGGCTCAAATCGTAGCTCACATAGATTCTTTTTGATATTAACACACTACTTTACTATGCATACATTTGTCAAGATAATGAAGGAAAATACAAATGTTTATCTCATCTAAATAATAAATTATATTTATATTTGAATAAAATTTCTACTGACATTTATTTTTATTTAATTTTCAAAATAAATTATAATTACATAATTCTTACTCTCTTGTTCTCCCTCCAACCCCTCCCAAATCCCTTCTGTTCAGGCTTTCTATGTCTTCTTCCTAACAAATATCAAACTGATAGATTCTTTTTATTATTATTGTAACATAATATATGAGTGAAACAATATAAAACTATATAGCTCAAGTTGAATGAATCTGTTTATCGTTGCATGTGTGTAAATGATATAAGCATTAATCACTTGTTATTGGACACTTAAGTAAGAGCTCATTCCTGGGAAGGACCAATTCTCTCTCCCTCAAGGAGTCATTATTTGCCTGTAGTTCTTTGTCTAGAGATGGGGCCCATGGGATTTCTGTCTTTCACATTAGCATATCTATTGGTATTCTTGTTCTTGTTTAGACAGCCATATTGTTGAGAGATGCCATAGGTTTAACAGCTGTTTGATTTCTGGGAGACAGTCTCACAAAAGAGCTACTTATCCTCTGGCTAATAAAATATTTCTGTACCTCTCCAGAATTCCCTCTGAGCCTTAGGTACTGGATTTGAGCTATAGATGGATCTGTTGGTCACAATAAGATCAGTTGATCTGGATAATCTGACCAGATTTGCTTTTCTGTAAGGATGTCCTTCTAATGCAAAGGAAAACATCTTTGATTAGGAATGAGAACTACACATATCTGTGTGTGTAAGAATGAGTTTTATAATATTTTTCATTTTCATGAAATTCCATTTATTAATTGTTTATCTTAGTGCCTGTGATATTGGTGATTTTACAAAGCTGTGTCTGGTGCCAATGCATTCAAGGGTATTCCCACTTTCTCTTATATCAAGTGAAGTGAATCTTCTTTGAAGATTTGAGGTCTTTGATCCACTTTGAATTGAGTTTTGTGCAGGATGATATGTATCTACTTGCATTTTTCTACATGCAGATATCAAGTTAGACTAGAAACATTTGTTTCAGATGTTTTCTTTCTTCATTTCCATTCCCACAGAATTAGCTGCCTGGGACTCAAGAAAGCTATTGGAGATCAAGGAACCTGTAGGGATCTGACTTAGAAACTCTGAATATTTTCATTGCTGTATAGCTTGGTCTTCTTTTGCAATCGAACAGTGAGTAAGGGTTGTCTCTTATTCTTTTGCATATTTTTTATTTCTTTACAAAAATCAGGTGTTCATAGGTGTGTGGATTTATGTCTGGGTCTTCTGTTAGAATCCACTGATCAACCTGTCTATTTTATGCCAGTATTATGTAGATTTTATTACTACAACTCTTTAATACAGTTTGAAATCAGAGATTGTGACTCCTTCAGAAATTATCTTACTGTGTAGGATTTGTTTTAGCTATCCTAGATTTTTCCATATGAAATTGAGTACATTTTTTAAAGTTTGTAAAGAATTGTGTTGGAATTTTAGTGGGGATTCTATCAAATTTGTAGATTGCTTTTAGTCAGATGGCCATTTTTACTAAGTTTATCATACAGATTTATGAACATGAGAGACCTTTCCATCTTCAGATATCACCTTCAATCTTCTTCAAAAACTTTGAAGTTTGTATCATACAAGTCTACTATATCATTTGAAAATAGTACTTAGACTTCTTCCATTCCAATTTGTAACTTTAAGTATCATTTTTAATAGATATCAAGAGAGTTGACAGCCTTATCTTGTTCTTGATTTTAGTGGAATTACTTTGATTTTTCTCTCCATTTAATTTGATGTTGCCTATCAGGTTATTGTAAATTGCCTTTATTAAGTTTATGTATGTCCCTTGTATCCCTGATAAATCTCTCCAAGACTTTTATCATGAAGGGGTGTTAGATTTTGTCAAAGTCTATTAGCATTTCCTGAGATAATCAAGTGGGGTTTGTTTTTTTTTTCAGTTTATTTACATGGTGGATTACATTGACAAGTTTTTAGTCTGTTGAACTATCCCTGAATCTCTGGGATAAAACTTACTTGATCACATAGATGATCTTTTTGATGTTATTCCGGGTTTAAAGGTCCTGATTTTTCTTTATTAGCTCAATTTACATTTTCGGGCATTGTACTATCTTATTAATTTCCTTCAAGTGTCTTTTTGTGTTTTCATAAATTTCTTCAAGTTATTATTTATGCCTTCTTTAAGGACCTCTATTATTCTCTAAAGGCAATTTTACAGTCTTTATCTTGTCTTCAGCTATATTTCATTTTCTAGCACCTATTATAGTTGTTTTGCTGGGATCAAAGGGAGACATATTATCCTGGAAATCAGTGATTTTGTTTTATATTAGGGTTTAGACATCTAAGTTTGGCGTCATTCTAATTTTTGGTGCTAATAACTGTTTCTTTATCTAGTTCTCAGGAGAATGCCTGTGTGTTTCATGGTAAGAATCCTTCAGAATTCATGTCCAGTGTGAGGACTGAAGATCTCTATATAACTTTTCTAGCTTTTAGGATCTGACAGTTAGGGCTGGGAATGGTGCAAAAGCCGAGCTGTTCCACAGGAAGTAGGAATGCAGGGTTTGTCACCTGTGTCTGCATAATTCGGTGGAAATGCTTCAGAGAGAAGGGAGAGGCTACTGCTGTTGGTGTGCTACAGAGTTTCAGATGCCTGTGGGATTAGATTTGAGGTAGAAGACTTATAGTAAAGATTGCTTACCTCCTCCCTTTAGCCAGTGTGGCCAGCAGGTTCCCAGGAAATGCCTGTGGCAGCTGATGACAAAAACAATGTGATGGGGTGGTGAGGGAAGCTATTGGAGAAGAATTTTGTGATCTGCTGCAGATAGTGGCAGAAAGGATTTGGAGGCAGCAGCAGGTGGTCTGTTACAGAACTGCTAATGAGGCTAAGGGATTAGACTTAGAGGAAAGGAAAGTGGAGGTCCCCTGCCTGCCTTTCTGTAAGCAATTTATCCCTAACATTTCACACCTTTCTTCCCATATTCTAATTCCATCATGATTTTTATGTGCTTTCCACAAAGAACTTTGCAAATTCCTTCCAAAGAAATGTATTTGCTCAAGGGAAACACAAGAATTGTAGAACTTTAGGTGTATAAAATATTCTGAATAATGCCTCAGAAAACAGTAAGAGTTTAGGCCTGCTGAGGTCAGGGATCAGGAGTCTACTGTAGGTTTTCTTTTTTATTCAAATACCATCATTATAAGGGAGGCAGATTTTTAATATGACATTTTCATGCATGACACTATACTTGTGGTCTTCTTAGTTACTCCAATTCATGTTCATCCTGCTTTATAACCAGATAAGAACCAAAAAATTCTATAGTGATCTTCTCAATCTATCTTAAATATATATATTTGTCTGACCCAATAACCTTATAGGGTTGGTTTACTCCCATCTCCCTTGTAGTAACCTGAGAATAGATTCAGATTTCAGATTATAAATTCTAGTGAATAACTGTTCTGAGAACATCAAGAGATGGTTCTACAGTTTAAATACAGTAGCACCTGATACTAATGTGATAGACACATTAGTAAGTAAAATAGTTTCTGTTCTTTTAAAATTACAGTCACTAAAATGGTCACATATTTTTTTCTTCACAATATAACTGAATTATTTTTAATCTCAGATTTCAAGTAACAAATGTGCATCTGTCTACATATGTTTTTATATATGTGTATATTTCAAGAAATAAATTATACTTAAAAATTCTATTTATTATGAACGTTCAGTTGTATAGACATGAAAGGTAACAGATACTCTTTGTAGCCATGGCAAGGAAGGGAAATGAATACATAAGATGGAATATTACCTTAGTGTCTATTAAAGATCCAGATAGGTTTACAAGTGAATTAATTGAATGTAGAATTTTGTGGTCATGCGAAAATGAATAACAATTTTACGTTTTCAATTTTACCTTCTCCATAATCCTTAAAGATGAGCATATTAATTGTTTATGAGCATGTTTTATAGTAAACTTATACAAATTTTCAACTATGTGCCATATCATCTTATTAAATAATATTTGTTTAACAAGTAAACAAAACATTATTATGCAGCAGATTATTAACTTTCAGGAGTCTGATTCAAATTCAATGAATTATTTCTCATCTGCAGATATGTGCTGTTGCTGGTTTTCATATGTGAGTTTTTGCTCCATCACTTGAACTTTTATCACTTACTGTTGTTTTTATCAAGATTCCATATTGACACCAGGGAGATCATAAAAAGATGTTTTTGTGTTGCTAGTGAGAAGGAGAATAGAAAGAATATTCACCAATGCAGCTGTAAACAAGAAGATAATTCACTGTTTAAAAATTGATACTTTGGAGAGCTCAAAAGTCTTGGAACATGTATTTCTTAAAATCTCTGATTACCAATTTCTTGTTTTCTTGGTTTTTCAACTTAGATTAAAATATTGGACAAATAAAAAATTAACAATAACCTCTGTCTTATAGTGTTTATCAAGAGTTTATGACCTGATCTATAACATTTTCTTTGTTTATTTCTTTATTGCTTTGGATTTTGGGGAGGAGGGGTCTTTTATAGTATTTTTTTATGATGGCAACAGAGTACTTTTCATATTGTTTCTGTCAAATTTTAAAATGAGGTAAAAGGGAAGAATAATTTATAAGTGTGCTTCTTGGTGTAAATTAAATTGTTAAAGTAGCCAAGGCTTTTATGTGCATCAGAAAGTACATTTTGCCTCTTTTATTTGTGCATAAAGAGAGCTCTGACAAGTCACTGCAAGCTACTCAGCCATGACTCATTCCATAGAGAGAGATATGCTTTATCAGTTCTCATCTTTTGTTCCTATCTGGGTTATAATTTCAATATTGTTTTAATATTGCTCTTGAAGAAACACAAAGATTTCAAAAAGTTGATACAATTAAATATCTTTGTAAAATATTTGAATTTGGCTATTTCAAGTATTTAATCATCCATGATTACAACAATTCTTCAGGTTGCATAACCATTGTTTTCAAAAATCCTTTTACATTTTACTTTCAATTGCAATAGACTTAAAGTAATATTCATAAATGTATATAATCTTATTGATGGTGATATCATGAATTTATAAGGAGCAACTTTTCTCATACTTGAAGATTTTTTAAAAAGATTTTATTTATTTTATATATATGATGAGTACACTGTAGCTGTCTTTAGACACACCAGAAGAGGGTATTCGATCCCATTACAGATGGCTGTAAGCCACCATGTGGCTGCTAGTAATTGAACTGAGGACCTTTGGAAGAGCAGTCAGTGTTGTTAATTGCTGAGCCATCACTCCAGCCCATACTTGAAGATTTTAAGTTAATAAAATTTACTTTCACGGTCTTCTCATGAATCATGCAAAACCAGAGCTTTGTTACTGAGTTTATACTCCTGGGACTTTCACAGAACCTGAATGTGGAAAAAATGCTATTTGTTTTATTTTTGTTTATCTACCTTGCAACTATTGGGGGCAACATGATAATTGTGGCGACTATCATCTATAGCCCTGCACTGCTGGGCTCCCCTATGTACTTCTTCTTGATATTCCTGTCCTTACTGGATGCATTCACTTCTTCTACTGTCACACCCAAGATAATTATAGACTGCTTCTATGAAAGGAAGACCATCTCTTTCGAATGTTGTATAACACAACTGTTTACAGTCCACTTTTTTACTGGGGCAGAAGTGATTGTCCTGGCATCCATGGCCTATGACCGCTATGTGGCTATTTGCAAGCCCCTTCACTACTCCTCCATCATGACCCAGAGACTCTGTGGCATTTTAGTTGGGGTATCCTGGGCAGGAGGTTTCTTGCATTCTATCATACAAATTATCTTCACTTTGCAGCTGCCTTTTTGTGGACCAAATGTCATTGATCATTACATGTGTGACTTGTTCCCATTACTGAAGCTTGCCTGCACCGACACACACATTTATGTCCTTTTAATATTTGCCAACAGTGGGGCTATATGCATTATAATCTTCTCCTTGTTGCTTGTCTCCTATGGTATAATCTTGTTCTCTCTAAGAGCCCACAGTTCTGAAGGTCGACGTAAAGCTCTCTCTACCTGTGGATCCCATATAATTGTTGTGCTTTTGTGCTTTGTCCCATGCCTGTTAATATATGCAAGACCTACTTCAGCATTCTCCCTTGAGAAAAACGTTCTTATATTTATCAATGTCCTTACACCATTGCTCAATCCTATGGTCTACACTTTCAGGAATAAGGAAATGAAGAACGCTATCAGAAAAATGTGGAAGAGATTATTAGTGATTTCTGATAAATTTTAAAATATTCTACTTCTGTGGGTAAGAACACTTGTTATGTCAACAGAATGATTTGAAATTTACTTTGCATTACTTTTAATGTCAGAACTATGCACAGAAGCTCATTCTCCATCTAATACTGGTAAACAGGGGATCTGTGAATTTGAGAATTTTACTTCATTGTGGATTTAGCTGATGAACAATGAGTTCAAGGTTCAATGGAGATTTATTCTAATAAAATAAGGTAGAACTTAAGAGACAGTTATAGAAGTATGACTTCATTTGCTTCTGCATGGATATTAACAGACACAAATACTATTTATCCTTCACATATACTCACATGTGTTGTAACAAGCACCCATACCAACAGATACATACCCTACCTCACCTCCCATATCAACACAATCAAACAAACAAACAAACAAGCAAACAAAACACCTGGACAATGTAATGAAAAGAATAAAAACACTCAAAGATTTATTCAGCAAATATGCTCTTAACTCTTTAAGAAGTAATGACATTTTTCAATACAGAGGGCATCAATAATGGAAGTGAGAATTTATATTTCCGAGTTCACATATTCACTCTGAGTAGACAACTGAACGTTGATAATTTGAAAAATAAAAGCAGTTCAACTTTATCCTCTCATTTATACTCAACCTGAAAATGAAGTATGTGGAATTATTTTTATATAAAATTTCCTCCAAATTATAAAAGCACACAACAAAACTTTAGATCAGGATGGAAACATTCTAAGCTTTGCAATAAGTGGAAAGCTGCTCAAAAGTATGTCATGGATTCTCCTGGGACCAGAAAATTTACAAACCTTGGGGAACTAAGAATTAGTCTTACAGATTCATGATGTCTCTGAGAAACCCTTTTAAATACCTAATACAGTGAGGTAGGAAACATTTGGATTCTTCTTTTATGTTTTTTTCACCACAATGGTGAACACAGCACTAAAGTAACAGAGGTAGCAACTTATATCAGTGCTTTGCTTCTGCTGTCCTTCAGATGTGGTGGGAAGAGTTGCTAATAACAGAGAATCTTTGTTATGACTGAACAGAAAGGATATTAATCATCAGATTTTTCACAGAAGTGACACTTGGTGAAGCAAAGTAAGGATATTACTTATGTATTTTTATAACTGCTTTTAAAATTTGTAACAAAGTGATTTAGCATGTGGGAACTGTGGGTAGTCTACTGTATTTAACAACATGATGGCCCTTTCACTTCACAATTATCTGACTTTGTCATAATTTCATAGACACTGATACTCAGATTACTTATCTTTGTACAAATGTTCTAACCCAAATCAGTGTTTTATTGAATAAAATATTACATAAGGAGATCATAGACTAGCATTTCATGATAAACAATTGTTTGAGTGACCACAGTGCTCAAATAACTGTTATAGTATATAGGTCTTCTTCCACTTATTCATCCATTCCATTGGGTTTTTCAAGCTTTCAAATTTTAAGGTTTAGTGAAATTATACATCAAATTTTTATCTCCTATTAAAATCCAAAAATTAAGAAATCCAGCAAAAACTTATATTTCTATTATCTTTGACAATAGTTTGATTATCTGAACAAATACTCATGTAACTCACAATTCTAAGCTTGCATTGCTAGATAGAATGATTTGAGGTTGTATACAGAATGCTAACATAAGAACATGAAAAACAGAAGCATCATTGCAACTTCAATATGTATGGAAATTCAGTATAAAATATTCTAGTTCCAGAAATACACACTAGTACATATTATGCAGAAGGAATACAAGTTAAGAGAGTTTGACTCAACTCACATATGAAGTCTTCTGATTTAATTATGTCCACCTAGATTTTTCAAAGCACCAGCATTCTTCCTTTGGACTCTTAGGGAAACTAAGTAGGTAAAGTTCTGATTGTCTTGGTGTTAAGATTCTGGCTTATTCTCTGTCTTAAAATGAGCAAAATCACTAGAACACCAAAGAGGTTTCAGAAATCCATCAGGAAGTATATGAAAAGACAGAGAAAAATCTCTTTCCCCTCATTCCAGACATAGTAGGGCACGTAAAGTTGAGATATTTAGGGAAATCAAGAGTAACATGGAAGGTAGAGAAAAGATTAGTTATCTGTGAACACATTTTTCAAAAAGTCGAGAAAATGAATTTGCTTAGCTACAAATACAGGAAAGGACAGATAGAAAATTTGACATCTGAGATGATTTCATGTAAGACTTTAACAAATTATCACCATTTGTAAGAATACTAACCATTTATATGAAATATATTTAAAAAACATCCATTCATAGTAGTAACCCTCTATTCACCAGTCTGACCATTTTGAGTGTTATATGAACTTCACAGTAAATGAAGACATTCTGTTGTCTGAGAGTATATCAATACTACAATTAGTTGAGCTACATAAATGCATGGGAAGGAAATAATGGGAAATGTGGATGGTGGAACAGGGAGGCATACTTCCCTAGATCGCTGTTGAGGAGATAGCTCAGTGAACACAGTTTCTCTTGTGTTACCCCTGGGCAAAGCACTTTTTCCCTGTAGGATTTCAAATGCATGGCAGTATGGAAAAGATCTTGGAATATTTTAGGGCAATATAGTACATATCATCTACTGTATTTATACATAGTAATATGAAGAAAATAAGTTTTTTCTAAGTGAGATTATGGATTGGAAACCAAAGAGCAATGAGTTGGAAAAAAGTTAAGGCCACTGTACGGTTGTCAATGAGAAATTATTATATAATAAAATATTCCACATTATGATGCCCTGAGGAATCAGTTTTTTACTTCCACTTTTGGTAATTAGATGAATGTTTTTAAAATTTGACATTGTTTTCAGAAATTGAGGAGAAATTAGATTTTATGTGAGTCATCTTGGTGCTGAATTTCCAGTTATTATAATAACAACATATCATGCGATAGTATTTTATAATAATCTTAATTATATTGCTGTTATGATTGTTTTACATTTTCTCATTTTCAATAATTTATATACTGCATCACATTCTATGGCAAAAGTTTCTCAACTCACTCAATATTTAAAATAAAAATGTGGGGAGGATTCCTGTTTCAAATTTAAAACATGCTTAAAGTTCTACAAAAATATCTAATCTATGCTCTACATTTACTGCATTTGCTAAAGTCATTATGATTAATTTTAAAGTGTTATTTTAAAAATCTTTTGACTTTTCAATATTTCATTTTTGGCAAAGAACACTTTTTAAAGAACTTTGACATCAATATTCACATTTTTCAGCATACAGTTTACAGTTGCATATAATAGTATCATATTAATGTTAATAAAATGTATGAATTCTGTTGTTTGTGATCACACATTCTTATAATTCCAGAAGTTGGAAGTGGAGTTTAGAAGATCAAGAATTTAAAGATATGGTGAGTTTGTGTCCATTACTACTAACATGAAGACTACCGCTATGGGGAAAATCCTTTTCGTGTGGCAGGCCATTAAATGACACATGAGTATTATACATGAAACTGTTTTGTTACCCACATTTATAATGTATTTTCTATTCACTTGAGAACTTCAGGCATATGTAAAATGTATCAAGACCATATTCCAGATCTTCCCCCGATAGAAAGCAAATGATTTTTTAAAAATTTCTACTTATCATTTTATTTAGCCTAATGTTAGATGAACAGAAATAACATAAAACAGAAGCTCCATATGGTACCTCACATAGATTCACTTGAGTCAGTCATACTACTTTACAGTGCATTCATTTGTCAAGGTAAAGTAGAAAAAGTGAAAACATTTGCCTCATCCAAACAAAAAAATCTTATTTATATTTGGATAAATATTTGACTCTTTTCCTTGTTAAACTGTATTTACTTTCCAACTGAGATATAGTGAGGTAACTTCCTCCTTTCCTTTCTCCCTCTAACCCCTCCCAAGCACCCTCACTGTATCCTCTTCTTATCTTTTTTACAATATTTCAAATTGTTGGCTGTTTTAAAAAGTATTATTTTTACATAATATATAAATTGAAAATTTTAAAAATACAACTTGCTCAATCTGTATATTGTTGCATGTATGTAAATTATATAAGGACTGAACACTTGTTATTGGACACCTTACTGGAATCTCATCCCTGGGAAAGAGCAATTCTTATTCCCTCAGTAGTCATAATTTGCCTGTGATTCTTTGTCTAGAGGTGGGACCCATGAGAATTCCCTTTCCACATTAGAATGTCTAATGCTGTCCTACTCATTATTTGGACTTTGTTCAGGCAGCGATGTTCATGTCATTATTCAGATCTTGTTCAGGCAATTATCACATACACTTATGAGATAACATGGGTATAGATTCTTTGACAGTATCACTGTAGTGTCTTGTACTGTAGTTCTTACAGTTTTTATGTACCTCTCCAGAAATGTTCCCTGAAACTTTGTTGTTGAGACTCTATGGTTGCTGTATGTGTTGGGACTGGGTTCCCTGTGATTACTCTAGTTGTGTAGTTTGATCAGTTTCTCTGTAATGATCTACATTTGCTGCAAAGATGCACTTCTTTGACACAGAGTCAGATCTAAATTTATCCGTGGGTTTAAGGATAAGCTTTAAGATTTCATTAGGAATTAAGCTGATAGAGTAATAGATTTTCTTCTAAGACCCATGACTATACTACCCTTGGGTAGGTGGTTAGTAATGGGCATAGCTTTCTTATTGCATTTAGTCCTTAAGTTCAACTCAAGTGCTGCTGGTTACTGCTGAAATAGAAGTGCCTCATTTTTTTTTTTTGTTTTTTTTTGTTTTTTAATAGCTTACCATATTTCTCAATGTGGCTCATAAACATCACAGCAGATTATGACTATTGATTATCACTCCACCTTGCAGCTTGACAAACAAGTTATGATATAAAGAAAATACTCAGATAGTTTTCGGATCATCTAAAACTTATATCTCATTATTATTCCTTTTATGTTACAAGAACCAATTTAGATGGACTGCATCTTGTGTTTAATTTGTATATATTCTGACTGCTCCAAATATAATCATTAACCATAACGACACTATACTCTCATTTCAGATATTTTAATTATAAGAAACATTGGGATGCTATGGCAGTACACCATTGTAGATACAGGGGTTGTTGCTCGCTTGACTTAGGTGTTTCTCTTTATACATTGTGCATGTATGTTCCTCTACAAAACATGCTGGAACATAGGAGTGAAAAATCTAAGTGGGCACTGACTCGAGTTCTCCATCTTAAATGAGTTGTGAAGGTTTTGCAAGTAAAATAGTCTGTGTTCTAGTTGAATTGTTGCCATTAAGATTAACATAACTTTTTTGATACAACTGTATTATTTTTAACTCACAGATTTTTAAAATGCACATTTCCAAAGATATGCCCATTAAATACTTGTTTAACATCTTAACATAGCATAAATAACATAAGTATGTCTCAAGTCTGTAAAATTAATTGAATAAATAATTTCCCTCTTTCAGTTATGTAATATCACCAATTTTCATATGTGAGTTTTTGGTCCATCATCTTCTGAATCTTCAACATTTACTGTTGCCTTTGTCAAGATCTCTCAAATTAACAAATTAAGAAGATGATTTTGTGTTAATTCAGAGAAGGAGACTAGAAAGAACAACTGTTAGTACTACTGTAAGTATGATTAATAATCTCACTGTTCATCAAGTTGATTCCAGAAATTCTCATGGTCCTTGGAACTTATGTGTTTTAAAATCCCAGGTTAATAATTCCTTGTTTGTTTTCTCTTATACCAAGATTAGAACATCAGAATAAATAGTAAAAATGAAATGACCTGTTGACCCGGAGTGTGAAAACACAGAAGGAAAACTTTTTTTTTTATTTCTTATTTTCTAAAAGGTATGGTCATATCATGTGTAGTGCTAGAGACTTTTTCTAGAATTTTCTTTTGTTCAGGATAATTTATTTGAGGTTACAGTATATTTTTTACTTTTAAACAAATTTAAAATGTAGTCATGATTTTTGTCTGCATCCAAACATACAGTTTGTCCTTTCTTTTTTATTTATTGCTGTATAAGCCAATATTCCAACAAGTCAATGCAAGATACTCAACCCTGACCTTGAGTTATTTACATCTAGGTAACAGTTTTAAAATGTCGTTAATATTCACTTCAAGGAAACCAAAGAGATTTACATTAGCTGATGATGCAAAGTTATACTATTTTGCTCCAGTCGTATCGTGGTTGTGCTCATAATTAAAATTTAACACACAGCTTCTTTAAAATGTACAAAAATTTATCTTATAATTAATTCATGTTACTTATTTATATCCTCCATTTTTCTAACAGTTTATTTTAAATTACAAGAAACTCCTCAATGCAAATATATCCATTTGTATAGGATATATTCTTTTGTGGATGGAAATATTTTATATATATATATATATGTATATATATATATATATAGCATTTTTTCATAAATGAAGATTTATGTGAAGAAAATTTCCTTTGCCTTCTTCTTGAGAATTATGCAAAACCAGAGTTTTGTTACTGAGTTCATAATCTTGGGGCTTTCTCAGAACCCAAAAGTTGAAAAAATACTGTTCTTTGTACTTTTATTGGTCTATCTTGCAACTATAGGGGGCAACATGATAATTGTGGTGACCATCATATACAGCCCTGCACTGCTGGGCTCCCCCATGTACTTCTTCTTGGCATTCTTGTCTTTCCTGGATCTATGTGTTTCTTCCACTGTCACACCCAAGATGATTATAGACTTCTTCCATGAGAAGAAGACCATCTCCTTTGGCTGCTGCATGACACAACTCTTTTCAGTCCATTTCTTCTCAGGGACAGAAATGATTGTTTTAGCAGTCATGGCCTACGACCGCTATGTGGCTATTTGCAAGCCTTTGCACTATTCTTCCATCCTTACCCGAAGGCTCTGTAGTATTTTAATAGCAATATCCTGGGCAGGGGGCTTCTTGCATTCTATCATACAAATTATATTCACATTGCAGCTGCCTTTATGTGGACCCAATGTAATTGATCATTACACGTGTGACTTGTTTCCATTGCTGAAACTTGCCTGCACTGACATTCATATATTTGTTCTTTTGGTGTTTGCAAACAGTGGTGCTATCTGCATCATTATCTTCTCCTTGTTGCTTGTTTCCTATGGTGTCATCCTCTTCTCTCTGAGAGCTCACAGTTCTGAAGGTCGAAGGAAAGCTCTTTCCACTTGTGGAGCCCACATTACTGTTGTGGTTTTGTTCCTTGTTCCATGCATATTAATATATGCACGGGATACATCTGCTTTCTCCTTTGAGAAAGATACACTTTTATTTGTCAATGTCCTGACACCATTGCTAAATCCTATGGTTTACACTTTCAGGAATAAGGAAATGATAAATGCCATCAGAAAAATGTGGAAGAGGCTAATAGTGAATTTTGTTAGATATTAGTATTGCTTTCATATTGTTTGGGAAATGAATCAATGAGCAAAATTACTTAGTATGTCAAAATTTGTATATGAGTTTTATTTTTCATAACTCATATCAGAATATAAGCATGAAAACACACTTTGCTCTAGTACTAGTGGATAAGAGATTTGCAGATCCCAGGGTTTTTCTTAACGCCAAATACATTTGACAAACAGTTAGTGCAAGTTTCATTGGAGTCTTGCTTCAAGAAAATAAGGTAGAATGATATAAATACTCATATTCAATTTCTTCTTTTAGGTCTGCATGCATGTTCACAGACACAAACACCATGTAATCTAACATGTATAACACACACACACACACACACACACACACAAGCAAACAAAAATGCACTTTTAAATATAAGGAAAAATAATTTTGTATTTTATTGGGCAAATAAAACTGATTTTTTAATGAAGAAATAACAATTTATACAGAATACCTCAAAAGTGGGGTGTTGAATATGTTTCTGGGCTCATAGTTTCACTCTGGATTGGGTTCTCAGCATTGTTATATAAAAATTAAAGGCAGTCCAATTTTACATTATCATTATTTAATTGTATATTTAAAATGTTTTAACAATTTGAATGCTTTATTTTATTAACTATGTTCCATTTAAAATGTTTGTTGACAAAATAAACGTGTATTTGTACAAGAAAACTACAACAGTCATTCTAAGGGAAGCAGGTTTCTAAGTGACACACTGAGACCTTATAATCTATAAATGAAGAGAAAGAGCTCAGAATCTGTCCTGTAAGTTTCCTGCATCATCTGGCTTCATTGTAGGGTAGTCTGTTCATATCTTCTAGAAAGTATGAGTTGATTCCTCAAATTCATGACAGATTAAATATATGAGAACAGCTATAATTTCTCTTGGATGATGTGACAATCCCAGTATAATGAGCTCTGGGAATTGATTATATAGAGAAAAACTGATTTAGACCTCCTATTCCAGTATAACACAAAATGCTTGTGGGCATTAATTTCATAGAAACAGAAGGGCAAAGATAATGACATACTGTATAGACGCCAACAAACATATATATGAAATTAGTTCCCAAAAAGTCAATTAATTTCAATGTATTATGTGATTGTAATATTTGTAACTTTGTATGTACAAATAATAATTACATTCTTATACTTATCAATAGAGAATATTTATGTCACTTCATGGTTATGTTTTGGTTCGTTATCAAGAGGAATTTATTGGAAATTAACTTACTGTTAAACACTTCTGTTCAGAATCAACAACACTATCAGCAACTGAATTTTATGGTAAAAATATTGCTGAATATGAATAGTGTTTGTTTCTCATTGATTTTAACTGCCAGAGACAAAACACATAGAGCTACTGAAGACACATGAGAATTTCCACTTGGGAAAATATACAGAACTCAGTTTTGGTGTATCGGTTAATGTTTAAAGGAACCACAGAGGAGGTATCAAAATTGTGTACATGTCACATCAAGGAACAGAGACAATAAAATCTTTCTGGGATTAGCTTAACAAAGAGTAAGTCCTTAATTTATTTCTTGATCTCCCTATTTTTCCACCTGTCTATAGATTGTGGCGACGTGGGTATCTGCTGTCTGTTTGGTGTGTCTGACCTGGCTGTCCTTTTTTCTGTCTAACATGTTGGGAATATTTCAGTTCCAAGTCTGTGCCAGTCTCCTCCCTGTCTGGTCCATGTGCCTAAGAAAGGGGCTTGCTCTGTGTACACTATAAAGCAGAAAAATATGTTATGATAAAGGGATAAGACATTCTTTACAACTTTACCAGATTCTTACAAGGGGAAAGTGAATTTACTGATTCCAGATGCTCCAGAAGAGTATTAAAAATCTTATGCATATGATATCATCCTGTATCAACATGCTTTTTTTAACATTTATGGGAAATTTGGTTTAGGTCTGTTTTCAACCTTTTTGCTAATTTCAGGAAATTTCATCATGACACAGATATAGTGTTCTTATTTTCAGATATTATTCTACACACACAAACACACACACACACACACACACTAAAATCAAAAACAAAACCAATTAAAATAAACGACCAAAATTTTTCTGCATCTGATAAAATCATTCAGCAAAATAGTAGGACACAATACAGACAAACACACACACACACACACACACACAAAAAAAAACAGTAAATTTTTTATACATAACACACCAACCAAGAAGGAAATCAGTAAATGAAAAGATTTAAATAGTATGAAAATACATCTTAGAATAAATCTTACTAATAAAGTGAAATATATTTTCAGTAAAATTCAATTGATCTCTTTAAAATGTGATTCTTAATTTTCTTTTATAAAAAGCATTTATGTATGTATGTATGTATTTATTTATTTATTTAAAACTCCAGATTATAGTCCCCTCCAGTCCACCCTCACCCCATACATCCTCGAGGATGTCCCTACCTCCACACTCACCCCACCAGACCTCTAAACTCCCTGGGACCTCCAGTCTCTTGAGAGTTAGGTGCATCTTCTCTGAGCAAACCCAGATCCCACAGTCCTCTGCTGTATAAATGTTGGAGTCCTCATATCAACTGGTGTATGCTGCCTGGTTGGTGGTCCAGTGTCTGAGAGATCTCGGGGGTCCAGGTCAACTGAGATCGCTGATCCTCCTACACGGTCGCCCTCCTCCTTAGCTTCTACTAGCTTTCCACTAATTCAACCACAGGAGTCAGCAGCCTCTGTACATTGGTCGGAGCAAATATCTGCCTCTGACTCTTTCACCTGCTTGTTGGGTCTTCTGGAGTGCGGTCATGCTAGGTCCTTTTTGGTGAATGCTCCATAGCCTCAGTAATAGTGTTAGGTCTTGGGGCCTCCCTTTGAGCTGGATCCCACTTTGGGCCTGCTACTGGACCTTGTTTTCCTTGGGCTCCTCTCCATTTATATCCCTGAAGTTCTTTCAGACAGGAAAACTTATGAATCAGAGCTCTGCCTGTGGGATGGCATACCTCTCCATCACTTGATGCCCTCCCTGTCTTTCTGCTGGAAGTCGGCTCTACAAGTTCCCTCTCCCTAATGTAGGGCCTTTCATCTAAGGTTTTTGAGTCCTGAGAGTCTCTCACCTCCCTGGTCTCTGGTACATTCTGTAGGGTCCTCCTACCTCCTATCTCCCGAGGTTGCCTTTTCCCATTCTTTCTTCTGGCCCTCAGGTCTTCAGTCCTTTTCCCCCACCCAATACCAGATCATGTTCACCCATCCTCCCCCTATTCCCTTTCCCTCCAAGCTTCCTCCATCCTTCCCCCTTTGTGGTTGCTTTCTTCCCCCTCCCAAGTGGGACTGAAGCATCCTCACTTGATAGAGTCATTAGAGTAGAGGGAACATTAATTCAGAAAATAGCCCTATCATATTGGCCTGTAGCCAAGCCTGTGGGTATGTCCTTCATTGGTAGTTGGTATAGAAGGTTCCACCACCAATGTAGTACAATTCCTGAGAAGGTGGTCTTGAGGTTTATGAGAAATCAAGTTGAGTAATCCTGCATAGCGGCCTATAATCAATGTTCCTCCATGGTGTCTGCTTCACTTCCTACCTCCAAGGTACTGTTTGAATTTCCCTCAATGATAGACAAAGATGTGGAAGTGAAAGCCAAATAAACTACTACTTCCCAACTTCATTTTGACCACTTTTAAAACAATTTCCTAGGATAAAGTAAACTAATACATTATTAAAATCTCAAATTTAACACATTAAGATGAGATTTTATATAACTAGAAAAGCATAGAATATTGGATACTTCCTACAAGATAAATGTTGTCTTCATCTCTTCATTGATTATATATCCCTGCTTCCCATATCATATATCATTTTTATTGTATTTTGAAATTTAGAACCATCCATCAAATTTTACTACTTATTGTTAATACAATTGTGTGTGTGTGTGGGGGGGGTGCTAAAGAGAGCTCAGCTTGCAAGAGCACTTGTTGTACTTGCAGAAGCCTCAAATTGTGTAACTGGCTCCATCATTACATGACTGGATTTTAACTACAATAGTAATGACACTCCATTATGATAGATTACATACCCAAACTGTGAGCCACACGAAAACATTCCACTTTAAGTGTCTATTGATATGACTTTCATTTCAGGAAGAAGAAAAGTAACTAATATGGTAAATTGGTACAAGGGTGAGTTTGTTGCTTTGCTAAACATGACTACAGTTGTGAAGAATTAGATACAGTGAGCTAACAAAGCATTCTGAAGGTAAAGATGTTTTGAGTCATTGTGTTAGAAGCTTGGAAGACAGGCTACTGAAAGAAATACGTAGAGTAGAGGGTTGCTGATGATTCCAAGGGATATAAAGACTATATCATAAAATTGAGTATTTACATTTTGTGTGATATATTTGTCAAGAATCTTGTTTCAATATACCCATGTTCTGTGAATTTGAGTAAGGTTTAGTTTAAAGATAATAAACCAGTTTATTTGATAGAGGAAATTTCAGGACATGTAAACATTTAGTCTCTTTCATGGTTATGTATTATTTCACATATCATAGTCTTCAGTGAAAGAGAGCAGAAAATTTGGGCAAAAATAGTTCTTTGAATGTGTACTTTGTCAAGTAAGAAAATCATAACAGAAAATTTTAATATAAATATATGCAGTAAGTTAACACAATGGCTATTTCTTTTATTTTACCTAATTCCTCAATCATAACACAGGGAGACCAAGATTTATTTAAATATTTACCATAATACTGGGCAGTCATTGATCTATCTTTTAGTCTTCTAAACTAACCTGGTCACCTCCCAGTCAAAATCCCATAATACTTGTATTTGAAGCCTTGTATGTTCCAGCTGTCCTCTCATGATTTCTCTTCTTCTCCATGTGGCTCTGTCTGTTTCTCCCTCCCTCACTGGTGGAAGTTCCAGTCTATTCTTTTTTTCTGCCCATCCTGGATGATGAGCTTTTATTAAAAAGGCAGAGAATAAATGTTAAGTGTTGGTTACACAAACTTGAGCCAGGATCTTCTTGACATGAGCGTTAGAATGCAGTGTCCAGATTGAAACAAAATATGAGCGCAGAGGATTCAGCATTTGAATAATACAAAGATAAACTTCATACAGTACACAATAGCATTAAGCATACAGAAAAGAGCCTTTCTCTTTTAAAAATGTGTATTTTATCACGTAAGAAAAATGCACACAGCAAGATGTGTCCTTAAAAAGAGGCTATATTTGCAAAAGAAAAACATCCTTTTCTGAATTGTGATAAAGTAAATGAGCCTAAGGCATGACAGCACCCACGAAAGGCTCCAAAATGAGAAAATGTACATTTATTTGAAAGAAGGAAATACTATCTGTGACTATACCTGGAGGAATTTCCTTCTCTTGGAAAGAATTCCTAGTATAATATTTCCCCTTTTGAAGACATAGAAGTTCATAGAACTGTGAACCAAAGGATTGTGGCCATATCTTGAAGTATCAGGTAATTGTAGCAGTATTGTCCATCTGGTACTGTATTTGTAGTCATGAATTATTTAAGATTTCAGGATTTACAGAGTCTTGATTCTGATTTTCTGATAGGGATTAAATCTTAACAATGGGCAGAAAACTTAGCAGTCTGTTCTATGCACATCTTATAAACCATTCCTTAAAGCTGTGAGGGTGAAATGAAGGCTTACTGGCAATGGAGATATTGGGTTCAGAGATTTCAGGCCAAGTTACAAAGGCAAAACAAGTTTCAATTCTTGGGATAGAGATAATTCTTTGAGGGGATTTGCTTCGTGATGGTCAGCAGATTTTGAATATTTAAACTACAGAAATTTTATTGATCTCAGTACTTTCAATACAAGTCAAGATGACATGAACATGAATCAGCAGGATTAGTAAATTTTTCAACTGAGTTTTGTTATTGCTTTTGTTCTATAATTGTTTCTGTGCCTTCCCTGTTCCCTTTTTGGATATAAAAATTTACTTTGCACTATAAGTGGGAAATATGGAGCTTCATTTAATTTCATTGGTGCTCACACTTAAGAATTTCTCAAAATACTATTTTCTATTGGCTTGTGCATTAAGTCCCAGATAGTGTTAAACAGTCTCTACGCAGAAAACTAAACCAAGTCAAACTAAACCAAAAAACAGTCAAATCCCTTAGGCTCTATGTGGACCCTGAATGCTTGAATACTGCCCTATCAGGCAAGATATAATTATCAACTGGTGTATTGATGACATGAAGGTTTGGAGGTTGACAAAAATATACAGGTAGTATTTGAGGCCTGCTATACAGAAAAGGAACATATACCTAGCATCTTAATCCTGTTAAGCCTAGGAAGAAGAATGTCCCAGACCTAGGGAAGAATAAACTGCTTTTGTATAACTAAAAGAACACAATGGCAGGCCTCCATGTCTATTAACTGGAGTACCTGTCAGCATCAGTCAGAGAAGCATCCTTTTGCACTATTTAGTGATAGAGAGGCACCTACCTTGGCCAAGTACAGCGAGTATATGGCTGTCCAAAGCTCATCACAAGTATCAGCTCCTAGAACCAATAAATGTCTTATAAAAGATGACAACAACAATGTAAGATATGGAAAATTAGGATGGAAGGTATGAAATTCTGTCTTCTGGACCAAACATAGCTGCTGAGACTGTGAACACATAATACCTGTAGATACCTGCACAAAACTGACAGGGAATTGGGCCTTTCAACATTGTATCCTGGATAGAGGAGGAAGTCATGAGTATCCCCTCCTCATTGAGGAGCTATGGAAAGTCAAGGTGCTAAGAAACGAATGACGTTTTCTTCAATTATGTACCCATAAGTAAATTTCACAAGTCTTGATAATTCTCTACTCATGTTTCTACAAGCAATCCTAAAGATATTGGATCAAACTCAAAAGACAGGAATATAGAATGACTTGTTAAGAAGAAGGTGGTCATAAGCATGGGAAGGAAATAAGAGAGGGTAATCTGTAGATATTATCATATATCGTACATATGTGTAAAATTTTCAAAAAATAAAGATGAAGCATAATATCCTAGAGAAAATAAAGACATTGCTATTGCTGCATACTGTTCTTACTAATGTTTCCCTAGAATAGTTCATATTATTCTTACAGAATAATTGATAGATTCCTTTTGATAAAACCCATTTGTTGTGTTGGGTGAATGTACAGGAATTTCTCTAAATTCTTCATAGAGATGAATGCAATTGTCAGTTCCCTGACATGATGGTATGAGCAGATCATCAATAGAGCCTCTCAAAGTACTTTTTAAAAGCTGACTTTTATGTCAGCTTTTTCTATGTATTCTCGACACCCCCTCCAAAAAAAAACAAAAACAAAAACAAAAACAAAACAGAAGTGTGAACGTTCTAGCTACTGAAAAAGAATACAGTTGTTTCTCAACAACTCAAGGGCAAGAAATTGTTCTAACCCTCAGGGAGATTAGGGTAAGTCTCAGAGGAAGATCATCTCTCAGGAAAACTACATTAAATTCCATGTGCAATTAAAAAGGGCTTTTGGCTCTATGATTTTTCTTTTATCCTTAAAATGTAATTAAGGCTGTGTGAGAGGAACATTGGCATCATTCTCTACCTTCACTAGTATATATCTTAGAGTAGAAGGAAGAATTGACTACAAATATTGCCTTTCGGTCACCACTGAGTGGACTTCTCTTCATAAAGAACGTCACAAAACAGGCCATCTCAATATATTTCACCAAAACATTGCATGGTAGGACTCATAAACATATTTTTACAGTTTCAGAAAATGTTTATTGGTTATTTTATTTATTTACATTTCTAATGTTATCCCTTTCCCACTTTCCCCTCTGCAAACCCCCATTCACTTTCCCTTCTCACGCTTCTATGAGAATGCTCCCTCACTCACCCACCCACTCCTGTCTCACTGACCTAGAATTCCCCTAAATTGGGGCCTTGAGCCTTTACAGGACCAAGGGCCTCCCCTCCCATTAATGCCAGATTGTAGCCATCCAGTGGCCAAGGACTAACTGGGTTTATCTGAAAGGGGGGCTGGACATGAAAAAGAGACCAGACTAGGAGAAGGATGAAGCCAAGACAAGGCTCTGATCAATGCTCCAAGTTTAATATTCAGTACTGGGTTTATATAGGGAAAGCCCACAGAAGGCATCCTTTGTTTTAGCTGGATTATGTTGCAAAGCAAGATCAGCAGGCAGTCAATTCTTCTAAGTTCCTGTGAGAACTTACAGATACAACCAAGGCAGATGACTTGACCAAGGCAAATAAGACCTATTGTGGCAACTGCTCAAGGTCTGTTCAGCCTGCTCAAAGCTCGGAAGGGCATGCTCAAGGCTGAGAAGGCCACTCCAGATAAAGCCATCCTCTGTTGCATATGCAGCTGAAGCCATGGGTCCCTCCATGTGTACTTTTTGGACGGTGGTTTAGTCTGGGGATGTCTAGGTGGTTGATAATATTGCTCTTTCTATGGGGTTACAAACCCTTTCAGCTCTTTCAATCTTTCCCCTAACTCCTCTATTGGGGTCCCTAATATAGCTGTCTTCAGAATTTTTTAATTATGAAAAGGTGCTTTATTTTTTTTATATGGTCAGAACATCATATGTTTAATGGAAACATTGAGGTTTTATTTCATAACTTGGTTCTTGAGGGCATTACATACATATACCTTATTTGTAATTCAGTTATATGACCCCAATCAAGGCACACAGAAGTTAGTAAAACTATTACAGGAGAACAGGAGAAAAATAGCACTTAAAATGCTATTAAATGCTTAAAATGACACTCAGTGGACACTGAGTGTCCAAAATGATTTGGTATAGAGTCAAGTCCTTTCTTACTTCTCTTTCCCTTTTTCCTTCCTTCTGTCCTTCCTTCTTTGTCTTTCCTTCCTTCCTTTTTCCCTGCTGATCTTCCTCTATACCTCTTTTTTTTTTTTTTTTTTTTTTTTGGTCTTTTGAGACAGGGTTTCTTTATGTAACCCTGGCTGTCCTGGAACTCACTCTGTAGACTAGGCTGGCCTCGAACTCAGAAATCTGCCTGCCTCTGCCACCTGACTGCTGGGATTAAAGGCGTGCGCCACCATTGCCCGGCTATACCTCCCTACTTTATTGCTTTCCATTCTTCCTTCCCTCATTCCTTTTTCTCCTCTTCCTCCATCCTTCTAATAATACTGCTTGCTTGTTTTCTTGCTCAGCATTTCTTCTTTCATCCTTTTTCAGCTTTTATTCATGTTTAATGTAATAAAACATCTTTCACCTTTTCATCTTCATGTACAAATCAAGTAGTGTAGAATGCAACGACATTTGAGCTTTATATTATATTTGCAATAATTCTTTGCTTGTTTTCTAAGTACATATTCAACTCTTATGAGTAAAGTCACCTTTGCTGTTTGGATACAAATGTAGTATTTCTTGAGACTGTATAAAGGATATTGGTAAAGGGTCATGGTACATTGTCATGCTGTTAAACTCTATGCAATGTTGCAAACAAACATAAAATGTTCTTTTAAACTGTTATATGACAACCTATAGTTAAGAAAAGGGAAGCATGATCAAAATAAGGTCAGAAATTGAATGCACTGAATTAAGTACACTTAATGTCCTCTAACAATTAGGTTTCTGCCTCAGGAAAATCCTAGGTAAAGGTAGCATCTGCTTAGTGCTTCTTGTCATGACATAATTGCTAAAATATGTCCAAATCACCAAGACATCAAAAGAGAAGCTCTATGATCCATTATGAATATGGTGATGGTAAGCATGAAAAAGTCCTTTTCTATATATTTCAGAAATATCAAAACAAGGAACTTGAGACATTTAGGGAACACAGCAGAACAAACTAGAAGAGAGAGAGAAACTATTAGTTACTTGAAAAGCAAGTGGTTCTTGGAGGGTAGCTGAAAGGAATTTCTGTAGCTACACATAGCAAGCAATATTTCATTGGTACTTAACAGTATGAAATAAAAATATGATAGGCTTTTGAAATTTATCATAAAATAAATTTATTATCATTGGTGATCAAAATATTTTTATGTGTTTGAAATATATTTGAGTCAACTACATTTTTTAGAATATCATTTTTCTACCATCCCTCAGATAGGTTTGAATGTTATTCACAATTTACATTAACAAAGGAATCTTATTATTTATAGATTAACTGGATGTTATCCATTGGTGCAGTTGCTTAGTGTGTGGTTATTATATACACAGATTGGCATGACAATTAGTTTTGTTGATATCATGGATGAGTAGGAAAGAGTGAGGCAATACATATCTGAACACAGGGAGGAATACTCCCCAATGTTACTCCTACTGGAGATGGCACAGAGACCACAGTTCTTTTTGTGAAAGTCATGGAAACAATGACAAACAGTCTTTGGATGTTGAACTACATGACTTTTAGGGGTAAGGAGGGCTAGGGATGTTTCAGGAGAAATGTTAGCAGAGTCAGTTGGTCCTTACATTAAAAAGAAGATGTGAAATCCGAGAGTATATGAAGGTGGGAGAGGGTGGTCTCAATATTATGGTCCTTTAAGCTAACATTGTAATTGCTCAAAATATTAATGTGAGGTTATATACTGTGAGACTATGAGCTCCGTACTATGGTGAAAGACCTGAAAATTTCCTAACATTTTCAGAACTTCCAAGACAATTAATTTTGTGAGTTTTAATTTTGATGGTTAATTTTAAATATTAAAATTTTAAATATTTTTATATTAGTCACATATATATATATTACAAAATATATATCATTTCATATTTCACATCTACTTTAAAAAATGTAATAATAATATCACTAAGTAAGCATGTAATTTCCTTGAATTTCTGACTTAACTCACTATCATCATTAGCATGGGAGTCTCTGCCTGTTCCATTTCTAAACTGGGCTAGCTCACCCCTCCTTTGGCAAAATGGTGGTTTTACCACTGCTGTTCAGTCAGCATATATTGATTGATATAATGATTGAATGATTGATTGAAATGATTCACAGTTTAGGTCATCTTGTTAATTGTATTTTATAAATAGTGCGATATGGTGGTGATTTGTAATTTGGTTATTTACCAATAATCCCTGTTAATAGCATTTTAGGCATTTCTATGTTCCAGCCTAATCATCTCTTTTCATTGAAAACTGAGTATACTAGTACAAAAAGTATAAACAGAATTGTGGCTTGGAGATATTTCCTGATATGTTTTCTAGAAGTATTGGAATGAACCAATTTTATTATAAATGATGTAGTTTTGAAAACACACTTGTCCTTTGAGTAATTTAGTTTTATATCACCATGTATTGATGTTGTTTAAAATAATGCTGAAATCAATACTTATATGTTCCTTGTAATTTGTAGTTTGTAGGATATCTTGATACAAAATTATGGATGTGTCTACATGTATTGGCACACGGTTTTAATTCTAGAATTTGAAGATGGAGGAGACTATAAGAAATTAAGGCTACCCTAAGCTAGTGGCTGAGTTGGAGCCCAGCCTTGTCTATAGTATAGACTTTCTCAATTTTCACCAAACTAAACACTATCAATTTATCTTTTATTGATTGATAAATTGCAGTTAGTTATTTTTTTCTGTGACATATTCAAATTACACTGAAACCATTTTTTGCCTATTTGAGAATTGGTGTAATTCTATTTTCCTTTTCTTTACCACTATATTTGACATAGTTTTAATATACTTTCAAATTTTATGTATATTTAAAATTTTGATACATGTTTACAATTAAACATGATTCTATCTACACTTATTTCTCCCCTTGAATCATCTTAAGTCAAATGTAACACACTTCTCTTAACAACATGATTCTCTTATTTCTGATAACTCACTGTACCCAGTTAGTACTTCCCAGAGGCACACAGGTGTGGTCCTAGACACTGAAACATGGGGAACTAACCAGTGACCAGATCCTCAGTAAAGAATGGTTACCCATCCCTAACAAAAATTAAGTGTGAATACCTCCTCAGAATTAGGACGGGTGTAATTAACTTCTGCTTTCTGCTTTCTTTTGCAGATCAGCTACTTTGAGTTCATGAAGTTAATAGCTACATCAAACCAGAGAGTATTTTAGAACATTCCTTCTCATTTCCCAGCTATCACATTTCCTCCATTCCTTATCATACTGTTCTCTGAGTACTGGTATTGGGGGAAGGGGCATAAAATTGCCCCATGGGGTAGTGGTCATATTCTCTTATCCTCAGTGCTTCTGGTTATTATCTAAACTCATATTAACGCAATAAGATTGAACAGGACAGTCCACCATATCCCTCACATGGATTCACAAGATTCTACTACACAGCTTTATACTGCATGTGGTGGTCAAAATTATGAACAAACGTTAGATGTACTTGCCTAATCTAAATTACAATTCTTATATTTAGATAATTTTCAATCAATATTCTCAGCGTTTATGGCTTCAATTCAAAATGGAGCTTGTGTTAGATCAACCATCTTCTAAATGACTTATAACCTGTCAGCCCTGTAATAATCAAGCATGACCCTGCTATATACTCTGGTGGACATTTTAAAACAAATGTTGGAAATATGATGGCACTGTTTTATTTATTATTAGTGATTATATTAAATAGGACATGAAAGAAGCTGAGAATTACCTAACTTTTAGGTTGAATATAGGGCTCGTCTTTCTTGCAGTCTCCTGCTCTACTTGGTGTTCTCTGCAGGAAGCTACCTGAAACAACTGTGCTGCTCCATAAGCTGTATTGATACTCTTTCCTACTAAGAGCATTTACAGATAAAGAATCTGAGGTTTATAGAATTTGGGGAATATTAGGTAGCATAATTCATGACACAGTAAAAGGGGGGTATCTGGATTTAAACACTAGTCTAAGGAATTTAAAGTAAGATTTTTAATCCTTCCCTTTATATTTTATGTTTCCTTGGTTTAGTTATGAGTTTAAAATTTTTTTCTTAAAATACACTTACACCATTTTTTCTTTTTCCTTCCATCAAATCCTTCTACCTTCTTTTTAATAATCCATCCTATGAGACCACCTTCAATCACCCTGGAGCTTCATGGCAACATTTACAAGTAAATATACTATCATTTATAATATTTTTCATTAAAAATAGTTACAATAACTCATGACACATATTATTGATTAGGACTACATACAGAGCAGTTATTATCTTTGCATTAGTTTCACTTAAGCGTCATGACAACATAATTTTTCTAAAGTAATAACATATAAGTAAAATATTAACTCTTTAATAGTTGTATCATGTGTAATAACAGACACTGCCCCACATCACTTTTTGTTTCATAAAGATTAGATTAGTTCACTTGATTTTATATTCCACTTCATAGTTTCAAACACAGTTCAAAATGTAGTCTGCATTTTTATGTGTTCCCTGATGTATTTTCATTTCTTCTTCCTTTAGAGGATAAGATTCTGTTCCTATAAGTTTTTGCAGACTTGATATACTGTCTCATTCAATGTAGATGACAGACAGAAGTAATAACTTGTGGCATTTGTATAACCAATATATGAATGAAGGCAACATGATGATTATGGTAGCCATCATCTACAGCCCTGCATTGCTCTACTCCCCCATGTACGTCTTGATATTCCTGTCCTTACTGGATTCTTGAACTTGTACTGATGTCACACCCAATCTTATTTTAGATTTCTTCTATGAGAGGAAGACCATATCCTTTGAAGGCTGCATGACACAACTGTTATTTACCACTTTTTTTTTTTACTGTTTTACAAGTGATTGTCCTGGAATCTATGGTCTAAGACTGCCATGTAGCCATTTGCAAACCCCTTCAACACGCTTCCATCATATTCCATCAATGAACTGGAAACGCTGTGGTGTTTTAGTGGAAGTAGCCTGGATAGAGGGATTCTATTACACAAATTGTCTTCACTTTGTAACTGCCGTTTTGTGGACCCAGTATTATTGATAATTATATTTGTGATTTATGTCCTCTACTGAACCTTGCTTTCACTGACCCACACATTTTTGTCCTTTTGGTATTTGCAAATAGTGGCTCTATCTGCTTCATTATTTTCTTCTTTTTGCTTGTCTCCTATGGTGTCCTCTTGTTCTCTCTGAGAGCCCATTGTTCTGAATGGTGGCATAAAACTCTTTCCACCTGTGGATCCCATATTACAGTTGTTTTGTTCTTTGTCCCATGCGTATTATTATGTGCATGAACTATAACACTATTCTCATAAGACAAATATGTGATATAGTTGTCATTGCCTTGACCCCATTGGTCGATCTTATGGTTTACACATTTAGGAATAAGGAAATGAATGCCATGAAGAAAAATGTGGAGAAGATTGATCGTGATTTCTAATAACTATTAAAATATTATACTTTCAGTGCTTAGGGCATTGGTCAATAGGTACATGCAGTTGCTAATTATGATATGAGTTGTGATTCTCAGAACTCATGTTAGAAGCCAGCTATGTAACTCCACAAATAATCCAATGTTCATGAAATTGAGTCTAACAGATGCAATGTGCTTACCAGACTGCTAATCTAGCCTAACAACTGTGAGTTTAAGGTTAAGTGGAGACATTGACACAAAGGAATGAGATTTGGTGTCATAGGTAGTCATAATAAGTACCCTCTTTTGGTTCTATGTTCATGTATATAGGAACAAATACAATCCACCCCTTGTCTTATGCATATCAGATGTATATCTCATACCACCCAACAGATACACATACCTCTATGTTCACAAATAAATACTTATACTTAGAAAATTGAAAGCAAAGAATAAAGACATCATTATTGATTTGTTCAGGTATAATATTTATTAATTCACTTGAAAGACAAGATATCAGTCTCTATGGTATAAAATACTATTAAACTGAGAAAACTCTGTTCCTGTTTTCAAACATTCATTATGAATTTACTACTGCAATGGCTATTCTTGGTTGTCTACTTGACTATATCTGGAATGAAGTATGATTCAGAATGGGAAGGCTCATTTGTGATTCAAGATCTTAAGACTGGAAGACACAAGTTTCTGACCTGGGTCTTGGCATGGAGATCTTGAGGCAGAGTAGCCATGAAAAACTTAGGCCCAGGCATGGTAGTACACTCTTTGAATCCAAGGAGACTAAGGCAAGGAGATCTCTGAGTTCAAGGTCAGCCTGGGACAAAGCAAGATCCAGGAGTGATGGTGCACATTTTTAATCTGGGCCACACCTTCTGCTGGAGGCCTACTAAAGGACATTGGAAGAAGGAAGATTCATTCCTTGTTGTCTGCTTTCACTTACTTGCCAGCACATCTGTTGGAATTTCCTTCTACAGAAGACCAGCTGAAAAAACTAGCCTTTTGGGATGGAGCAACTACTATTCTTGGATTTCTCATTCACAGCTGGGTTAACTGGACTACAGACTATAAGTCCTCACAATAAATTCCCTCAGAGACATTCCATAAGTTCTGTGACTCTAGAGAACCCTGAATAATACAACTATTCAGTATTATTATGTGATAACTAAAGTCAGTTTAATTTTATACTCATCTGAATCCAGTAGATATTGGAAGGGACTCTTCTTATTGGAATTATTAGAGTCTTGACATTCACACTGTTTTCATTTAAAAAGTTGATTGACAAAGTAAAGCCTATTTGAAATTATGAAAAGAAAAAGAGAAATTTTTCTAAGAGAAAATGGTTTTATGTTACCCCAGAATCTCAAAACCCAAGGAGTGAAGTAAAAAACAGATCCTCACTTCTAGGTGTCCCTGAATCATCTAGTTCAATGTCTTCTGTTACTTGATTCCATAAAGAAATACCCATAAGCACCTACTTTTCACAAATAAAGAAAGAGGAATTTGGCTATCATCTGGACATCAAAACCAGGTCTAAGATAGTGACATCATGGACATATGTCTTCTAACCTTTCCTAGGAAAAAGAATTCAGAGCCAACAGATTTTAGCCTACAGACCTACAGTAAAACCAAGTAATACTGTTGTCAATAAATACATTTAGAAATAGCAATAAAATGACCTTAATATGGGGTAAGACAGAGAGAAGCCCAGAGGACCAAGAGAATGAATGGAAATATGCAGCTGTGGGAAGTCCTGGGTAGGGGTTGGGGGGGTGGGGATACTCTAGAAAGTACGGGAGACATGGAACATGAGAGTCTCCTGGGACTCAATAGGGATGATATTAGCTGAAATGTTCAACAGTAGGGAGATGGAACCTGAAGTGACCACCTCCAGTAGAAAAGCATAGGCTCCAGTTGAGGCATGAGGCAAACCACAAATCTTCATGAATACACTATATACACATACACACACAGAATACACAAATAAACAAATGAACACATAGTTACTGGAGTTCACAATGAAAATAATTAAAGTACATAACTATAATGAAAAATGGATTAAACAATATAAGAATGAGAGGTGTGAGTATACTTGTGATGAGAGCAAGTGAACCATACTTTATAACGAAAATCAGGAGAAAGCTGCTGCAATATGGAGTGGTATGATGGATGTAAAACCACTAGGTGCTCAACTCACACTCACAGTCATCCAGGAAAACTTAGAAAAAAATTCTCCTCCTAACTGAAAACTATAAAAACAAAATTTGAATTTTAGACCTTTTTATTTGGAAAATTTCAAAATTAGAAGGTATGAATGAAAGATAATGCTTGTGATCCCAGCACAAATGAGAGTGAGATGGGGCTATGATTCAGGCAAACTACACACACACACACACACACTCACATACCCACGCTCACATCACTGCTACCACTGCCATCAACATCAACATAAACAATAACAAGAACAAACAGACAACAAACTCTTAAGAATTCTCAAGATCATAACTCTATTTTAAAAATCAAATAATTTTTATTTTTTTTAGAATTTCAAGCAATGCATTTAATCATGTTGACCACCCAAACACCTCTGATATCTGCCTCCATTTTTCTACCCATCCAACTTTGCTTTACATTAAAGTAAAACCCAACAGGTTCAAGTCTGTTTTGTGTTGTCCAAGTTTGGGAATGTGTCTTTGAGAGTTGTTGACCTACCCCAGAACACTACATTAACAAAAACTGACTTGATGCATCCAATCAGCTATCAAACACCAGTATCTCCTCAGCTAGTGTGCCCCTATTACCTCTCTGCCTCCACTCTGGGGCTTCCTCTGATCTTTTTTAGACTGTTCTAACAGATGTGATTTCACACATGCCTCTGGGCTCTGGTGTCTATAAAACAATATTATATTCATCCATCACTTTTGGCTCTTA